>CAIGQQ010033255.1:7940335-7963161 GCA_903798035.1 Danio albolineatus
CTGCTTTTATTCTGGCCAAAATAAAACAAATAAGACTTTCTCCAGAAGAAAAAATATTATAGGAGATACTGTGAAAATATTCTTGCTCTGTTAAACATCATTTGGGAAATACCTGGAAAGAAAAAATCATACGAGGGCTAATAATTTTGACTTTGACTGTATATATGCAATGGTTTTGTGGTCCAGGGTCACACTTTTCATCACAAAAATATTGCATATTTTTTAGGGCGTAGTAAGTAGGCAAACCGGGATACAGCAGTTGACACTTGAGATGAATAGCCACATTCTAAATGCATTGGAAAGTGGGCGGCTTTCGTTATGACATAGTTATGATGTCATTAAAGAATTATGAGGGAATACAAGTGCTGCGCTTCAACCGGGGCTCAGTCAGGCGTCTCCTTTTTTATTTCCGAACAAAGATCCATTCATTTCTGTCTGATTCCACCCAAGCCACTTAGCCACAGAAATGCTCCAATCGGCTAAGAGATCAATGTGGCAGAGGGCACGGAGGTCAGAGGTTATGCCACTCGCTCTGTGGCACTCTGAGGTCACGTCTCAATGGCTCGTTTTATGCGGCGGTCATGTAGACATCCGGAGAAACCGCTTGCTTTTCCCCTTGAGGGTTTATTTATTAAATGTTCGGCATAATTTGATGAGGTTTTCAGAAAACAAGATGAATGTAGAGCCTCTCTGCTCTGCTTGAATAGTAATCACTAAAATAATCACTGAAAATCCTCACCTCCGCTTTTTAATCTGTACAGTTGAAGTCAAAATTATTAGAATATTATGTTTAACAGAGCAAGGAATTTTTCACAGTATTTCCTATAATATTTTTTCTTTCTTAAGTCTTGTTTGTTTTATTTCGGCTAGAATAAAAGCAGTTTTAATTTTTTAAAAGCCATTTTAAGGTCATTGTTATTAGCCCCTTTAAGCAATATATTTTTCGATTGTCTATAGAACAAACCATCATTATAAAATGACTCGCCTAATTACTAGGGACATATCAATATTCAGCCGATAATCACATTTCATAGCTCGATCAGTACTCGCTGATCTGGGGTGCGTTTCGGATAACCATCGTTAGCCAACTAAGGTCGCAAGTTCCATCGTCACAAACATAGTTCATCAATTTAGTGTTTGCCAAATCTGTCGGTCTAACAAACATTCGCAAACTGCGTCGCAAACTTGTCCGCTTATAACTACACCTCTAGAATTGTAGTTATAAGCATAGTTCCTGGTTGGGTTCTATTCCCTGTTATCCCCCCTATGCCCTATTTATTTAAAACCTTCCAACATTTAAACTTGGAATGATTTTAAAAAATTTGCTAATTTGCTTTCAAAGTAGCATATATTTACAGTTTAGCTTTAGCGATCTTCATATTGACAATTGACTCCCTTCGTAGTGCACTTTGAAAACATTTATGACATTTTGAAAGCAGCCGTGGCTCATGATGAAAGCTATAGGTGACCTATTATTTAAAACCGGATTTTATGTTACATTTCCAAAGCTTGTGAAAACAAAAATATATAGACCATTTCAGTGTGGTGATGTCATTGGCCCATAAACATTTGTTGCTTGTTATCAAACTATGTCATAACTGTAAGAAGAAGCAATTCAATCATAACTTAACGTTAAAACGGCTATCATAACATCAGCTCCTGCATCAGCTCATGATTGATTCACCAATCAGATGATTCCTAAATCACTATAAATAACCAGTTTTCTTATCTCAGTATTTTTGTCTTGAATCCCCCCTTCATGCAATGGTACTGTTATATAAACCTTGAAGCATCAGAACCGGTACATGGTATCGACCAATCACCATGACAAGGACATCCTGCAAAAATCCTGATTGGAGCATCCCTACTAATTACCCTAACTTGTCTAATTAACCTAGTAAGCCTTTAAATGTCACTTTAAGATGAATGCTAGTATCTTGAACGATATCTAGTCAAATATTATGTCCTGTCATCATGGTAAAGAGAAAAGAAATCAGTTATTTTTTATTTTTTTTAAACTTCTCCTTTTATTTTACACACTATAGAAACAAACGTCTTAAGAGATTTAAAACAATCTGTATAAGTACATGATAAAATAATTAATTTGTTTTTGCCACAATTATTATTATTATTTTTTTTATATATATATATATACTTTTATTTTAAGTTTTTTTTTTAAAGTACAACAGAAAAACCAACCAACAAACAAACAAACAAACAGACAGTATTGTCTCAGAATAGAAATGAGTTATTAAAACTATTATGTTTAGAAATGTGTTGGATTGTTTTTCTTCCATTAAACAGAAATTAGGGGTTGATATTTCAGACTGCAACTGGACTTGATGCATCATTATGGGTGGCTAGACTAATCATGACACTAATGAGATTTGACACTATGGGCCGTGTTTACACCTTTATTACGGTGCGTTCTGTCAAATCCAATCACAAGTGGATGATGCTAAACAATTGCAAACAGGGTCTGAAACGTTAGAGCTTGCCCACTTTCCACTACTTTCAGGGGCCATTGGAGGTTCGTTAAAAGAGCAGACGCTCACATGGTTGAGTTTTATCAAAGAGCCACGAAAGACCAACACTTTTCTTTCACTGATTTAGGCTAGTTCTTAAATATTATGGGACGTGTAGTTGGAGTGTGCTACACTATAAAAAATATCTGTATTTTGTGATTCACAAGTGTTTTTCGTTTATCTACTGTTGTAAATTACATTATGGGATGTTGATCTCTGCTCTGTTGACTTTTGATGTTGAAAATTCAACTCTACAGTTTAATAGCATGACTTTTATTGACATTTTAGTACTTTTAAATAATAGAGAAATAAGTCTGTAAGATGACAGAAAATGTACTGGCAATGTTTTTGCCAGACAATATATCATTTTAAACTGATGGATATGGATTTCTGTCTTCCAGTCCATCCCAGCAAGGATCAACGTCTATCCTTTTCTCATTATCCTTTTCTCATTATTTTATTAATATGATTATTTGAACCGGTATTTATCTTTGAAAGGAATTCGACTAATGAATAAAGTTAACACACTGCTAAATGTAAGAATGTTCAGTGTCCTTGTCCCTCTCTTTATCTGTCTATTTTAGTGAAGTTTGTTTACAAACTAATTTCAGGTGCTTATGATTTACCATGGCTGGTCGCACATTATCTAATCACCATCTCCCAATCATATGATTCCCCTATCTACTATAAATAACCACAGTTCCAGTCCACATCTATCTTTGTATGGAAGAAAACCATCCTTTTCTCCCCCTTCTCCTCCTTTTCTTAGATTGGGCGACACGGCGGCCCAGTGGTTAGCACTGTCACTTCACAGAAAGAACACTGCCAGCCCTGGTCCTCACCAGGCTAGTGGGTGTTTCTGTGCGAAGTTGGTATATTCTCCCCGTATCCGCATGGTTTCCCCCGGGTCCTCCGGTTTCCTCCCACCATCCAAAGATATGCATAATTCATAACAGATTAAACAATTCAGGCACTGGTCTAAGGCCCCGTTTACACTAGTGTGTTTTAGTTTTAAAACGCATAAGTTTTGCTACGGTTACGCCATCCGTCCACACTTTCCGGAGTTTTTAAGCCGCGAAAACTGAGTGTTTTGGAAACGCTAGAGAGGCCGTTTTCATTCTAAAACGCTGCTGCGTCTCAATGTGGATGGAGGAAAACCAAGACATCTGAAAACGGAGGCGTGGCTGCTAAGATCTGCTACGTGATTGGGGCTTTTGGGTCATTGCGTATCCTTCCCTTGTTCGTCAAGCACACATGACTATAACGCCACCAGAAGACGGCAGACCAGCCTTCACTGTAAACACTGTATTTCGATAGCCATGGATGTTTTATATTCATTTGTTACTTTAAGTAACAACTCGAACTCGTCGTCTGTCCACAAAAAGACCTCTCTTGCTTTCTTTGCCATGGCGTTTATCGTTCAACCAGCGTTTGTTGACTAACAATAACCAAATGCCGAGCGAGACACATGCTTCCTGTTTATACTTGAACGCGCATGCCCAGAGTGCGCGAATGGTCACATGATATACGTTTCTGGTGGAGTAGTGGGAAGGGAAATCTGTTGAGTGACGGTGGGTGAAACGCTAGTGTGGACGCGGATCGTTTTCATGCTAAAACGCCGTTTTAAAACTAAAACGCACTAGTGTAAACGGGGCCTAACTCCCTTCCTCTTCAGGTGTTTCCCTTAGCTCTACGAATGGGAGGGAGCCCTGGGCTCGAGGATCCCTTGAGCTCAGGGCTCTCTCCCGGGACAGCATACCAAACAAGCTTATATCAAATCATCAGCTAAGTGTGAACTCTTAAAACTATTTTCAGGAGCCACAAAACCAGGTCATAGGTCATGGAGACCTATGAGTGGAACTGCTGATCCTGATGACTGGAAACCACTGTTTCTATTGTTATTTCTATGAGTTCAAATTGTCTAAAGCAGGGATCTTTAGGACCTTTTTTCAGCAAAGAGCCATTTCTGTTTTTTTTAGCAAATGCATTTTTTTTAAAGAGCCATTTACAGAAGTCAGAGTCAGAATTATTAGCCCACTGTTTATTTTTCTCCCCAATTTTTGTTTAACTGAGATATTTTTTTTCAACACTTTTCAAAACATAATAGTTTTAATAACTCATTTCTAATCACTGATTTATTTTATCTTTGCCATGATGACAGTAAATAATATTTAACTAGATATTTTCAAGATACTTCTATACAGCTTAAAGTGACATTTAAAGGCTTAACTAGGTTAATTAGGTTAACTAGACAAGATATTAGGCAAGTTGTTGTATAACAATGCCTTGTTCTGTAGACTATCGAAAAACAATTTGCTTAAAGGGGCTAATAATTTTGACCCTAAATTTTTTTTTTCAAAATTTAAAAACTGCTTTTATTCTAGCTGAAATAAAACAAATAAGACTTTCTCCAGAAGAAAACAATATTAATAGACATACTGTGAGAATTTCCTTGCTCTGTTAAACATCATTTGAGAAATATTTAAAAAATGAAACAAAAAAAAAGTCAAAGGGGGGGGCTAATAATTCTGACTTTAACTGTATATATATATTTATATTTGCTACTGTATTAATACTATAAATAATACATGTTTAAACAAAACCTTAATTTATGTTCATGCAAAACTCAAAAATAAACAAATATGAAGCATCACATGTTGAGCAAGTTTATAAATGAAGAAATAACAGTTTATAGGATTTTTATTTTCACCATCACCACTTATGAATGTTGTTTGAATTTAAGTGTGTGAGGTTACCATAGAAACGCAAGTTGCAAGTTGGTGTCGCAATTCAAGTTTATCCACAGCGCCACACATGCACATTGGGCGAAACTTCCTTTTAATTGTTAACTGAGTTCTTATTCATTTTGCTGTTAAAAAACAAAAAAACAAAACAAAAACAATAATACGGCAATTGTAATTGTATTTTCAATAGGAAATTAATTTCTAGTGATAGGATTCAATTCAATTAAATTTTTTAAATCATTCATTATTATTGGAGGAAGTCAGCTGGAGAGCCAAGTATTTTTGGTCGAAGAGCTGCATGTGGCTCGAGAGCCATAGGTTCCCTACCACTGGTCTAAAGTGTCTAAAGTGATTTTGCTATTTTTACGGTTAATTCTTTTTAAAGCCATTTCCTTTTTATGCAAAATAGACTTTAGTTTGTAGCAAGATTACAGCAGCCCGAATGCTGTTTATACCAGTGTTGAACTAGTTTGATATAACAGCTGAGAGTACAAAGAAACAGTTTTGGGTTTTTATAACAGATTGTCTCTTTCATGTGTTAGGCAATGGCCAGTATAAGATTCTGACGGAATGATAACCTTGGATAAAAATATCACAGTTTGACGATATTGTGATTGCTGCTCTAAAATATATTCTTTTTAAGTGTCTGGAGGGAAAAAAAAACACAATATATTTTATTTTGAGAAACATTAAAAGTATTTTGGAGCAGTAAGGCTAAAGAATAAAAATGAATCATTGACATCTGCTGTCTTTACAATTTAAAACCGCCTCCTTGGATATCTTTACTGCTGGAGATGCTGTTGTCCTAAAAAAACAACAACAACAAAAAAGTAAATACAAAAATCTTACACATACATTAGGAACGGTATAGCACAACATTTTGGCAGTTTTGAAACCTTGACTTTTCCAAACCGCAGTATACCTTGACAACAGTTATCGTCCCATGCCTAGAGTGTATATGCATCCGATGGATCAGCTCTAGAGGTCTGAGGGTTGGGGAGCGCGCCGTTGCAAAACCGCCCAAATTTTCTCTACCTGCCTATGTCATTTTTGACCTGCACAATCAAATTCAAAACCACCTAAACAGCCCTGCCAATCTGGCAACACTGGCCTAATGTTAGCTTTTCAATTCTTGCATTTAAGATCCAAAAGTGCTGTATTTTCACGTGAGGATTATCTGGTTGAACAAAACGTGCAAGCGTAAGGAACAGTTTGAACACAGAGCTTATTATTTGCGCAGAGCTGCAGTCTAGGCGTCAGAGGCTGGAGAACGCTGGACGTCCATCAGGGAGAAACCGCAGGTGGGTCACCGGCTGGTGAACAGGCTGGCCCTTCGGGAACAATGCGAGGACTCGTCTGTCACTGAGGTCTTACAGGGATCGGTCTCATGCTCTCCACTCCTCCATGACCACCACAGCAGCTGCTCAGGATACGGCTTGGTCCAGGATTATGGAAACATCAGGAATAATAAAAAACAGACTAACATAAGCGCAGATGCCATTCAAATTATAATGTCTTTTGGGAAGTGTTCCCATCTCCAGTTGCCCTAAATAATGCAGACTAACAATCCTTTAGAGGATTTGGATTCCAAAGCATTAGTGTTTTATGTGTATGCTAATGCAAAGAGATGTGTCTTTAATCTAGTTTTAAACTGACAGGGTGTGTCTGCTTCCCGAACTGTGCTAGGAAGGCTGTTCCAGAGTTTAACAAACAAAAAATCTCATAGTAAATTGTTACCAATCTGTTCAGCAGAAATCATCCACCAACGTTTTTCGTTTGTTCAGTTTGTTTCTTTAAAACCCATCGATTCCTGTCGGTACATGAAACTTTCAAATAAAAACCCAGCGCACCCCCACAGACTGCAAATTCTACATGGTCTTTTGCTCTTGTTTTGATGTGTTTCTTTACAATCTGTTTTCTTGAGCACTTTGCTTATCCACTTACACCTCACATAACCCTATATTTATCTCTGGGAATTTTTGAAATAATACAGAGCTCCTGCCGAGCAGTGCGATGTGGGTATTTTCAGGAAACACTCGGGCTGTAGAAAAGAATTCGATCTGGCTCAGCTTTCAAAAAAAACATCTTTCAATTATGACATTCACAAGATTGCACACCTGTCCTTGGAAAGAGCTGATGGAACGTCTCTCTAGCTCTTTCTGTTTCCCCCTCGCCATCTTTCTAACTTTGGTCTCTTTCACAAAAAGGTGATGGACTGCCCGGTGACATCTCTCCTTTTTTTCCAGCTCTACTCTCTCTCTCTCTCTCTAGTGTGATGGAGTGTGGAAGAGTAGTATGATTTATCACCAGCTGAAGGCTGAGGATGGCGTCACTCTAAAAAGTGTGTGTGTGTGCGTCACTCCGTCAGGTCCATCTGTACAGTGAGTTAGTATGGACAGTTTCTCTGTGTGTTTGTGTGTAAAACCAGCCGCGCAAAACAACTCATCATCAGAGAACAATTCTCAGATGGCGCGGCCCGTGCTGACTGAGGTTAAATCTATTTTACACCCCACACACATATGTGCTAACATTAGTCAGACTCACAGTCACTGCCGGTGCACCCGTGCTCCATATATCAGGATTTTACACACACATCTGAACAAGCCAGCACATCCAAACCCACACAACTCCTCCTCTTTTTTTCCCTTCACACATGCACGCACACACATTGAAAGGCCGTGTTGGTGATTTGTGGCTGTTGCGAGCGCGTGTGGGCCCATTGCCTCAGCGAGGTGTCAGGCTGTGGTGTCACAGCGCACTGATAATGGCGAGGTCAAAGGTCGAGTGTGAGCGAGAGGGTGTTGGGGGAGGAGGGGGGACGTTTGTGCTCAGGCACTTTGGCAAATTGGCTAATGTCCCAAGGGAAAGGGGGGCGACACAGAGACATGACATCATAGAATCCCCCTGGGAGCAGGCGGGAGGGGAAGGTGAGGACAGAGACGGGCCACCTGGAATGCCTGGTTATAGTGCGCTGTTTAATCTGCAATTTGTATTACACTACACACACACACACACACACAAAAATCTTTGTGTCGTTTTTAGTCCAAAAATACATTTACATTTTAATCAAGCAGCATTTTATAGACATGAAAAAATTATTGTGTTGTTTTCAGAAATAATGTCAAAATTAAGTGAGTTTTTTCCTTAAAACAAGCATGTTAACTTGTTTTAAAATAAAAAACTCAATCTTGTACGATATCATATTTTAAACTGTAGTTGATGTGTAATGTAGCTGTGTGAACATAAACAACATCTCTGAATGTATTACGCTCAAAGTTCAATGCAAAGGGAAACATTGGCTTTTACAGAGTTAGCTTAGCAAAGCCTACAGCGAATAAAGTTTTGGGACTACAAAAAATACTCTAGTGAGGGCTAGTGATATCACAAGGGCTTCTGGATTTCGCGCATTCATCAGGTGCATACACCTTGCGTAGCTAAGGGGCGTGGCCAGAGGTGTTGTAATGTTGTAGCAGAGAAAGCTAAAATGCAAACATTTTGGGCTTCCAAAGGACACAACACAAAAACAGAAGTGCTTACAGTTTAATTTTAATTATATTCCAGACAATTATATAAAAATATATAGCTAGCATTTGACAAAGGACAGCTTTAAGAATCTCTCCCAGTTCAGAGCTGGATTCAGTTAAAACTCCTCCAACCGACTGTAGATTGTGAGCCACAACCTGTAAGTAATTTTATTGTCTTAAAATTGATCTATTACAAGCACAGTTTCTATCGTTAACGGTATGTTGTAGCAAGGACGTAAACAAGGATGTAAACAATGACAAATGCTATTTGGCTGCTGTAAACAGCCACAATCTTCAGCAGCGTTGCAGTGTCTCTATATGCGGACGATTTTCCTTGCGTTCTACATCTCAAATAACAAACTCACAAAAGATATGTGATTGTTTTATATTGCTTACACATGCTTATTCCGAATATATGTCAAAGACACTTGTCAAATTTTATTTTAGCTGTGTTATTTTAGCTGTGTACTCTTCATTTTCGCTTTGCATCTATGAACACAACCAAACCTTAAAAATACACTGTGGATCACCCTTTTAAACAATAACTAAATGCACAACAGACATTTCCACACGTATACACAGTGTGTGTGAACACATCAGCCTTTCAAAGCATAATACTCACTACTCACTACTCGTGAGTACTTTTAAAAAGGCTGCTTTTTACTCATACTTTGAGTACTGTTTACAACAGCTAGTTTTACTGTAGTTGTACTACATTTTTGGGCAAGTAATGGTATTTTTACTTTAGTAAAACTTTTCAGCACTCTCTCCAGCAATGTTAAACTCTCATGTGTCTGACATGTTGGCGCCACGGTGGCGTAGTGGGTTGCACAATCACCTCACAGCAAGAAGGTCGCTGGTTTGAGCCTCGGCTGGGTCAGTTGGCATTTCTGTGTGGAGTTTGCATGTCGGGTGCTCCGGTTTCCCCCACAAGTCAAAAGACATCCGGTATAGGTGAATTGGGTGAGCTAAATTGTCCGTAGTGTATGAGTGTGAATGAGTGTGTAAGGATGTTTCCCAGAGATGGGATGCAGCTGGAAGAGCATCTGCTGCGTAAAACATATGCTGGATAAGTTGGCGGTTCATTCCGCTGTGGCGACCCCAGTTTAATAAAGGGGCGAAGTCGAAAAGAAAATGAATGAATCTGACATGTCCCGCTCCCTTCAAGACGCTTCCGGTAGCACTCTCACTGGCAGAGCTGTAATAAAAACGAAACGCTATTGGCTGTTTTCATAAAAGGGGAGGAGCCACTATATATATCCCACCATCTTCAAGTTTCAGTTGAGATATTCGTCCAATTTCAGATGTAAAAAATGTACATTTCACAGCACTTCACAGGATCTTTAAAGGTTTCTAGGTTTAAATTTAAAACCAGCACTCTTATAGTAAAAATTAATGTGATTTGTACTTCCACCGTTGAACTTAATAAAACCGCTCCACACAACAGTCCATACAGATTAAAGTACCGATCATGTCTGAAGCAGAAAATGTAGTGTAAGGGGCTTTGTTCAAATCTCTAACTCTAAGTAGCCTATAATAGTAACCGTTTAAGGGTGGCAAACAAACATATCTTGCTTTATCTCTGTAGTTAACTACATTTATGTGTGTAATTCCGGGGCTCAGGTGGATTCTGCCCTAATGAGCCAATTGAGGCCATCATGATGCATGCCCTGATTTCAGCCAGGAATACCAAACACAATTTGGCCCAGAGGACAGATGAAGAACACAGGCATACACACACGGGCACATTCAGTGAGGTTTCTAACCAAAAAGGGGTCGAGTTTATGGAAGCAAAGACAGAAAATGTAGAAATACAGAAAAAGATAAAAAGAAAAAGAGGTTGATGGAGTGGAGAAGGCCAGAGGCTGAGAGAGAAACTATCATCAGCCTGTACACCGTTTCAGCTTTCTGTGCTTAATGGACTCGGTGGGCAGAAAAGACAGCGGAGAGAGAAAGAGAGAGAGAGAGAGTTATAGAAAGTATGACGCATTAATGGCCCATATTAATAACACAGCAGGACCAAACAAAATCACTTGGCTCATCTCTAACTAACTACTCTCTTACCACAATGACCAGGCGTTCCTGTTATCCGGGGGCAGTGCTCGTTTTTCAGTCCCTTTCTGCGTTTCTGCAGCCTGAAAAGAGAAATTATACCTAATGAGCCAGATATTGCACACTAAACATTAGGCCTGTCTCACTGCATACAATGTGCAATTTCAAAGTTTTCAAAAAAAGAGAAGAAACTCGGTGAAGAGAGGACAATTAGACATAGGATATTCTGGTAAATAAAGGTCTCATTATTATTAATTACTTGTATCGTTTTCTTTAGTTCACTACATTTGATTCAGGCTGTAATTATTTCGAATGACGCACATCAGTCTATTCATTTATTTATTTAGATGAGCAATGATGATGAATCACTCACACATTGTTTCGCATTATTTCATTATTTAACTGTTTTATTTGGTTTGGGAAACCTCATATGATTTCAAAGAAGATACAGATGATATGCAAATACCAGATGTTACAATAAAAGAATCCGTTTTGTTTTTTACGTTTTGCTGACGAATGGACTTTCAGCATCAGTTCTTTTGAGTTTCATTAGCTTTTTTCATTCGAACCACATCACACAACTGAATGATGTTTATCATATTTATATGCGAGGGCGGGCACAGTGGTTAGTACGGTGGCCGGGAAGTGCAAAACAACATTACAAAGTGTACATTTTACACGAAGCTCAAGACAAATTTACATTTTGGAAAACATTTTTACCTATCATACGACAAAATTACATAGGAAAAACGATTTTACCAAGAACGAAACAAGTTTACATTTTAGAAAACAAATTAACAAGGCGAAAAACACTTTTGCCAGTCCCGAAACACATTTACAATGACAGAATCTTTACGGAAAGGGAATATATCAAACATAGGAAGTGACGCGGCCAAAGGCGTTGTTGTCATCGCTGGTGGTGAGCGCGGTATGGTGATCGAACATGGACTGCGGCCGAGGGATGTGTTGTGGCAAACACATGAGCCGCTTGACGCGGTTTTGCTTTATGTGTGGTCGGTGTTCAGAGTTTCTAAAAGACGCGGACCAGACATAAACACCAGACATACTGCATCAATGTGTTCAATATTTTAACGAGGGCCTCTCGTACGCTGTAATTGTGGACATTATGTCAAGTCTACACGGTGTAAACATCTGCTTGAGGACTCTTAAAAGTAAACTGAATGAAGCCGGTGTTAGGAGTGGTTATTACTCTGCTGCGTGATCTACGCAAACTGTGTACATTCTGCCCAAACCAAAGTCTATGTAAAACTCTTGTTTAGAATGGCTGTTTATTCCTCTTCGGATCATAAATGCTTACTTGATCGCCCACAATATGTGTTGTATATATTAATATATATTATCATATTAATAACACATATATATTAATACCTATTATTATTATATCGATCATGTGTTGGTTACATGTAAAGCAAATGTACATGAGTCCGTGTTAAGGTTTTTAGTTCGCACTCTAGCGATGATAACAAAGCCTTTCGCCGCTTCACTTCCGGTGTTTGGTACATTCCCTTTCTGTAAAGAATCTGTCATTGTAAATGTGTTTCGGGACTGGCAAAAGTGTTTTTCGCCTTGTTAATTTGTTTTCTAAAATGTAAACTTGTTTCGTCCTTGGTAAAACCGCTTTTTCTGTGTAATTGTGTCTTATGAGAGGTAAAAATGTTTTCCAAAATGTAAATTTGTCTCGAGCTTCGTAAAAGTGTTTCACACTTTGTAATGTTGTTTTGCACTGCCCAGCCACCACAGGTTAGTGCTGTCACCTCACAGCAAAAAGGTTGCTGATTTAAGTCTCTGTGAAATCAACTGGCATGTGTGGAGTTTGCATGATTTCCCTGTGTTGTCTGCAGTCAGTCAGCATGTAACCTTAAAAGGTTAAACAAGTAACACACAACACTACTGCAATTACAGAAAAGTTCGCTCTGTTATAATTCACTTACCTTTTAATACGTTTTGGTGCCGATATAACCCACAATAAAAAAACAAAACGGCAACAACGACTGAATATTTTGAATGAGAAGCTGTAATGTAGCCGCGGGGGAATTAATTTTGGTGTGGCGTCCCGCCATGGAAGAATGAATGTAGCGTAAACCATGAAGTGTTTCACAGATTTTGATGTCTAATAGTAATTTCTAATAGTACTTTGATTTACCATAAACCCACAATACACTACAGTCCGAATATACAAAACCTACAGAAGCCCTAAGAGGCCATGCATTAAAATATTTTTTCTCTCTTGTTATGCCATGATCATGACTTAATTATCTCGTGATCTCGACATAACAACTCGTTTTCTCGTGATCTCGACATAACAAAAAGTTCTGCACTGCAATGCTTTTACCATTTCTCTGGTCAGCCGCAAACCCTTTAAACGGCACCTTTCCTAGCATTATTATATAACCGTGCAGATGTCCCGGTCCTTCAAGCTAACTAGCAATGAAACTGACGATACTCTCAATGTTAATATATCTTCGGCGATAAAGGCGGAGAGCCGAAAGCCTCCTTCTTAAGTGTTGGACACTGATATACAAATTGTCAATCACTGAAAGGCAGAGAACTATCTCAGTTTGACTCAGTCCCGGGTCAAAATAAAAGCGAATGCGTTTGTCCATGATGTTTCGTAGGCGTTTGCTTATACGGAAGTCAGAATAAGCAGAACTTTTCATTATGTCGAGATCACGAGAAAATAAAGTGACGTAACAACTTTTTGTTATGTTGAAATCATGAGAAAACGAGTTGTTATGTCGAGATCACGAGATAATTAGGTCGTGATCACGACATAAGAGAAAAAAAATATTTAAATGCATGGCCTCTTAGGACTTCCGTAAAAACCAGAACTGTAATGATTTCATTCATAATGTATAGAATTGTAATTTAAATGAGATATTGATCGTCGAACATGGAATGTCCCTGTTTTCATTTCAGATATCTGGTCACCACAGTGTGTGTGTGTGAGAGAGAGAGTTTTAAACCCAATTCGATTCTACTGTTGCACTGAAAGGGGAAAATGGGTCAATATTCAACCGTAGTTTCATTAGCAGATCTCGTGTTTACGCCTCTGAGCTGTTGGTCCCCAACATCCCATTTCTTTATCTGTCACTCCTCGCTTGTGGTCTCAGCATGACCTCCCTCTCTCTCGATAGCAACAGCTGTTGTTGTGTAGCTCTTCCTCAAACACCCTACGGGCAAGAGAAGCCAACGAAACAAACTCAACCCACACCACAAAGGGCGCCCCGTTCCTGTCTGGCCGACACATCAATGCGATTACAGCATATATACATCTTTGAGGTTCTCCCTGACGAAACCCAACCACTTATCCTCAACACATTCACCTCACATTCTTCTTTCGCCTCAGGCCTTTCTCAGCCCTTCGCTGAATAAGATGAGCCCATCAATTAAATGCAACAGAGATATTGATTCAAGTGAATGGTGTTATAACCGTGGAGACGCCCGAGGACATCATATTATGCCGATGCGTTCATTAATATTTGCTGTAGAACACAGAGCAGGTTCTCCGGTGAAGTGCTCGGAAAATCAGCACGGATCTGTCGGTGTGAGACTGCTGACGATTAAACTTACAGCTCAGTAGCGTAAACCGTGAAAAATGCAGCCATTCAGGGATCATATTAATTAGTCAGAATTTGGCCAGATCTGAAATTAGGGATTGTTTTGGACAATTACTGTGCCTGATTGGAGAGCTTGGCAGGTGTCCTGATGAAAAAATAACCTCAGATGCTTGAACAGAAATTGTATCTATATTAGGCCTTCATTAAATAGTCCTTTAGGTAACACTTTACAACAGCGGTACACGAATGATGATGTACTTACATGTAAATTAAGCATTACTTTAAGCATTATGAATTAATGATGAGTTAATCTTGAACTAAAATCTAACATACAACATCAGTTCATGTGTAAATAATGGCTACCTTAATTATGTGTTAGTTCGCGTTTGTTAATTAATGCATTAATTAACTCTTTCGTTTTAACTAAATGTAACTAAAATAAATTCATAACTTGTTAAATGTATCTTTAGATCATGACTTTACTCAGGGGCACATTGTCATTAACTCATTCTTTACTACTAATGAACTCCAGTGTTTAAATGTAACAGTTTTGCATGTCCTGTATTGTTTAAAAACAATAGAAAAGTGTTCTGTCTACCTCAAAATCAAGGGGTCGATCACATCAGATGTGCTCTTCCATTGTGAGAATGCGAGGCGCACAGCACTGCCTTTGTTGACAAGAAAAAAAGAAGTGTGCTGTGCTTTTTATGTTGCTAGGCAACCACTGAATCAGCTGCATATTGTGTCCGAGCGCTGCTGTTGATATAGTTATAATTGTTGAAAATTAAGTATTTATTGGTTTCCTTTTAATTAGGGCTGTCCAAAAAATTAATCGTGATTTAATCACATCCAAAATAAAAGTTTAACATAATTTTTGTGTGTGTACTGTGTATATTGTATTATGAATATATAAATACACACATGCATATACTTGATAAAATGTCGGTTTATATTTAGATATATTAAAAAAATATATGTGTATGATACAAATTTTACATTTGAATATGATGTAACTACTTTGATGTAACTTTTTTATATATAGTTTTGGCTTCTATGAATGTGTTTATCACATATACATAATAAATATATAACACGCACACATATTATGTCAAAACAAACTTTTATTTTGGATGTGATTAATCACGATTAATTTTTGGACAGCCCTACTTTTAATATAACCTACAGTACGCATACAAATTCTTCACAGTTTAGAAAATTGTTACAAAATTTAGAAAAAAAATTATTAGGAAAACAGAAACAAATGCAAAAAGATAAGACTACAGAGCACAACAGGAGAGACACGTTCATAGTTTAAGTGAAGAAATTAAATATCAATGAAATATCTTCATCAACTTCCTTATGATCGCCAGTCATTTTGGCTAATATTTTTTCATATGACCCATTCTTAATCATGAATTCCATTCATAATTTAAGTGTAGTGCATTGAATGTCTTTCCAAAACCTCAGTATTATACGTGCTGCTGTAGTTATACCAGTTATAAGGGAGAACTCATCATTCGTAATATGTGGAACCTCAGTTTTTGCACCTAAAAGATATATCCTGAGTGAGAGAGGAATATTAAATCCCAGGCATTATAATTGTAATATTTAATAATATTGTGATATTCAAGATATATGAATTCATACAGCTCCGGATAACTTGAAACAGCAACCACTAGTCTCTCCTTCATCTTTAAAAGTCTGTATAGTCATCTTGACAACACACCTCAACGGAAGCCTGCTTTCATTTTATTGGGGAATGAAAAAAAAGCTTGGTTTTTCTGCTCAGGGTTGACTTTTCAACTGCAGGTGCACATAGCACAATGGCAAAAACATGAGAAACAGCAGGCAGTTTAAACGCGAGGTGCATAAGCAGCACGCAAAATGCTCGCGGACATTAGTAAACATATCTAAAAAGAAGCCTCTCAGCGCAGAAATTGCATTTGGTGTGATCAAGGCCTAACAGTTTAAACACAGGAGTAGTTCATGAGTAGTTAAGAATGAGTTAATGATAATGTGCCCCTGCAAGTAAAGTCATGACCAGTGTTGGGTAAGTTACTTTTAAAAAGTTATCGATTACAAATGACTGATTACTACTCGAAAATTGGAATCTTATAATCTTCCTTAATGTAAAAAGTAATCAGATTACGAATTACTTTACTTTGAAGTTACTTTATGCATGTAAAATATACTTACACTGTAAAAAAATCCACAATTTTACGGTTTATTGGGGTGTCTGGGGTGCCTGAAAAAACCCCATAAAATAATGTGCGTTAAATTACAGAAATTTACCAGAAATTTAAATTTAAGGAAATTTCTGTAATTTTGTATCCGTTATTTTACAGTAAATTTATGTAATTTAACAGCCGTTATTTTACATTTTTTAATAAACCGTAAAATTAGGGATTTTTTTTACAGTGTATAAAAATACAAATAAAAAACTGCATCTCTTTTTAAGTAATTTAATATTAACTGAAAATCATTCCAATGAGTGATCAACGACAGCTTGACATATTCAAAAGACTTGAAGAGTTCATCCAAAACTTAAAATTCTCTCATCATTCACTTGTTCCAAACCCTTTTTTTTTTTTTTTTTTTACACAAAAGAAGACATAAACTTGTAGCCCCTGACATCCATATATGAAAAAGCACTGTAGTGTTTGGGTGTTCTGTGTTTGTCTGAGATTATTAGTCTAAATGTGTGTATTCCTTACAAAGTATGAAGCTGATCGGTCTGTTCTTGTAACGTGACTTGCGGTTTTCAACTGGTATCCCTGGAAAATGCGAGCACACGCAATATGCGCTCCCAATATGCACGCACGCGCAAACGATGAGATATGTGAACTGCGCCACGTAGCTACGCTTCTCTTCACATTCAGAAGATACCTTAACTCCTGATCCTACACAAAAATCCAATTTAGCCAGTTGGGTCGCTGTGTTTTTGGGCAAGTTGGTGACAAGTGTTGTCATAGAATGCTTTCTATTCAAGTGCTTGAAAGTGCTAGTTGCTGGATGAGTTAAAAGCAGTCAAAAGAACTTTAGAGACTGGACATAGACTGCATTTCACAGAACGAAATGAAAGTAATCTGTTATTTCCACTTGAAGATGTAGCAACTCTCGTCAGCAACCACTTCAGCTTGCATTCTCCAGCAGTTTAAAAGCACATGCTCATTAACTGACGTTGCAGCGGAAAATGTGATTTAAAAGATGTGTTTTTTCTTCTAAAAACTATAATTATAATGTAAGTAATGCAATTATACTGAATTTAGTAACTCTAATCAAATTACACACATTTAAAATGTAATTGGTTAGATTACTGCGTTCCTCAAAAACTTTATTCGAATGCATTACTGTGGAACGTGTTACTCCCAACTCTCATGACATAAAGACAAATTAAGGTCACACCTTCATGATAGTTACATTTAGCTTAAACTAAAGTGTTAATTAATGAACATGAACTAAGTAAAGTAATTAAGTAATTAATGTAACCATTATTCACACTCGTATAACTCATGTTTTAAAGTTAGTTCTTGATTAGCACATGCCTTAACTCATCAGTTCATATTAAAGTAACGTTTAATGTACACAGTGGTGGAAAGACTACTGAAAAATCATACTCAGTTAAAAGCACCATTACTTGCCCAAAATGTAGTGCAAGTGGAGTAAAAGTATCTGTAGTAAATATTACTCAAAATATGAGTAAAAAATTGACCTTTTAAAAGTACTCAAGAGTAGTGAGTAGTGAGTATTACACTGTAGAAAAGGATGTGTTTACACATCCCTGCACAAATAACATGTAGTGTATTTAGGGATCTTCCTATTTTTGTTTGTTCCTTCCAACCTTTCTTCATTTATTTGTTTGTTCTCTCCTTCCTTCATTCATTCATTTTGTTCCTTCCTTCCTTCCTTCTTTCACTCGTTCGTTCATTCATATTTTTGTTCCTTCCTACATTAGGTCCTTTTGTTCATTCATTCGTTTGTTCGTTCCTTCCTTCCTTCCTTCCTTAGTTTGTTCAGTCCTTCCTTGAATTCTTCCTTCATTCGATTGGTCCTTCCTTCTTTCCTCCCTTCATTTGTTCGCTCGTTCTTTCTTTCATATTTTTGTTCCTTCCTTCATTAGGTCCTTTGTTGATTTATTCATCCGTTCGTTGGTTCCTTATTTCCTTCCTTAGTTTGTTCAGTCCTTCCTCGAATCCTTCCTTCGTTTTTTTGGGTTCTTTGATCCTTCCTTCCATTCTTTGTTCGGTCCTTACTTTTTATTTGGCCCTTCCTTCCATTCTTCATTTGTTCTATTTAGTGATTGTTTAAGGCTGTTTGGTGATTTCAGTCATCATACAGTCGACATCCATCATTTTCAGTGACATGCAGTCTATAAAAAGTCTCTGGATCATTGCATGTAAAGATTTTGGACATCTTCTTGGACATTTTGAATGTTTCCAAAAGGTTTGCTGCATAAAGCGCCCATGTCTTGAGGTTGTTCAGTATGATGTGATTTACTTTCTATGTGAGATTTAATTGGACAGGAATCACAGGACTGATCTTCTACTTTAGACAATGACCAAAGACAAGAAAGAAATAAAGTAGTGACTGCTGAAGGAAAGTAGTGGAGTAAAAGTACAGATACTGCACTAAAGATATACTCAAGGGAAAGTAAAAGTACACATTTATAATACTACTCAGTAAATTACAATTCCTGAGAAAAACTACTCTATTATAGTAGTTTGAGTATTTGTAATTAGTTACTTTACACCACTGAATGTACATAAGTACATCATTCATGTACTGTTATTGTAAAGTGTTTAAATTGAATTTGTTTAGGTTTAGGGGACAACATTCATGTTTTTTTTTTTTTTAGATCAGATTGTGAAAATATTATAAGCTAAGTAATAAGCTGATTGGATCCCAGTAATTGGCAAAAAAGATCAGCAAAGATGATTAAAAATATGGTTCTCATTGCATAAACAGTTGCCGCCACATTAAAATGTAATTGCCAACTAATGCACTGCAGTGTTTGCCAGGTTAGGCCTGATGTAGAGTTGCTGGAGTTATTTATTTTGCCTGACAAAGGCACATTCACTACAGGTTTATCCTGATAAATATATTCTGCTGACAAAATGCTTATATTGTAATGTTAACCGTAGCACATCCTGACAAATAAGCACATTTCCTCTGACAAGTATGCCTGCTTAAACTATAGCAAGATCATCCCAGGTGGTTTGATCCTTTCAGGATTATTGCTTTTTATTAAGTACATTAGAATATTGCTGTCAAATCAATGTGGATATCGCCTCAGTACGAACTCATTAGCAACGATTTCGAAACTAATTACAGAATAGGTCCCATAGCAGGAGTAACCATGGTGTGCTAGGCCTGTATTTCAGCAATCACAACAATGATGACTGCGAACATTTTTATAAGCATTTTAGATTCCAATAAAACGAATAAAAAGTATTGGTGTCTCATAACATGCTGATTTTGAGGTAAGCAAGTTCAGAGCTCTCGATAAGAGTGAATGATTGTCTGCGTTCATCTTGTGGTGAGCTGTTGACACCTGGTGGCTGCAAAGGAAACTACACTGTTAATGCTTCATGAAGCAACTCTAGAGTCAAACTCGTTAAAAAGTTTGCTTATCATTATCGTCGTGAAGTAAATGTAAATCTCATTTATGATCTCATCGTCATTTTACATCAAACTCCAAGGGGGTCACCATCCCAGCTGCTCAAATAAGATTATTAATATAGTAATAATAATAATAATAATTCATATACATGTATTGTTATTTATAATATATATTATTAACATTTACATAAACAAATAACATTCTAATATGTAGATATAAATATTTAATTATACAAATGCATCAACGTATAAGGTAAACGCAGAGTAGCACACGTGACCTGCCATTCCCCCATCATTATCTGTACACGCGCCCGCGGCCTGGATCACCTCATGTTAACCCCTCACTGATTTTGACGGCAAATTATGACAATTGATGAGATCTCTACCTGGAAAAAGACATCGACAGCCCGGGCATCGATGAGCTAAAAACAAAGAAACCAAAAGAAGCATTCGCATCACTTAAGGTAAGTTCATAATCTTGTGAAACTTTTTTGTTGCATATTGATGTTTTGATTGGCGCGGTTAAATTACCGATATTAACCAATGTATCAGCCTGTCTACCTTTTAATTCTCTCTTAGACTCGACGTTTCCTTACTATATACACTATACTAAATATAAATTATATATAAATAATGCAAATAATCATTTACAAACTTTGATTTTGTTGTAGGAGTGAGTAGAACGAGCCTGTCCGGCGATTGAGGTAAAGTTGGCTTCACGTATTCAGACTTTCTCCTTTATAATATAATTTCAGATAAGTATTATTTGCAAATTCTAAATAGGGAAATTATATTAGCAGTCGATTATTAAAGTACAACATTCAGTTTTAAAGTCATACTTAAATGCGATTTCAGACCGAGTATTCAAATTAGCGTAGCAAACAACATACGAACCGTCAAAATGGACGAATGTGCCAATATAAAACCATCTTTACCTCGACAGTTTGGCGTCTGTTCCACAAAGGCGAATATATCATATATTATATTACTATAGTAAGTGTAAGTTAATTTATTTCAGAAACGGGTAAACGTTCCTTTCCGACATCTAAGATAAGTTTAGTTACTTTAAATAATTTATAATGATGTTTTGCACGTGTGGTAACAACAGGTCGTCTTTAAAATGGATAAACAAAAAACTGGAAAAATTGGAACGAAATTACTGGCTCGTTAATCATTTATAAAACGCTTTCGATTAACGGATACACGATGTACTACAAAATAGAAAGTTTATACAACAGTTTTATTAGGAATGCTTGCATAATTGAAAAAAGTTATCACGTGTTACTGGTAAAATAGAGGACAATTAAATCTTTGGAATAAAGTAATCAACGAGTTACAAAAGGCACGGACTATCTTTTAACGAATATAAATCATATTAAAATAAATAATTATAATTTCAATATTTTTTAAATAATAATTTATACATTCTGCAGATTTAGATAATTTTAATGTAGAATCCCTCACATGAATTGTGATACTATTTAGGAATCTTTTGTATCTTAAAGACTAAAAACGAGTACATTGTACTGTTCAGGTAATTAGAGGTGCAGAGGTACGGTTATAGGCCGCTCCAGGGTTCCGCCCAATGCGCGCTTAGCCATTAGCGCTAGTTGCAGGAATGCTAAAAAGTTATTGTTCTTTGTTGATTATTTTAAAGTTTTCTGAGTGAAAAAATTGGAGGATGCGGGCATCGATCCCGCTACCTCTCGCATGCTAAGCGAGCGCTCTACCATTTGAGCTAATCCCCCTGTGTTGGCCTTTTTGGCGGGAACATATTTATGTGACACCCGATACCCAACACACGGGTGTCACACCGGAATAGTACCGGCGGAAGTGAGTAGAACCAGCCTTGCGGCCTGTTTCAGAAAAGCAAAAATGTCGACTGGGATGGGAAGTAAGTGCTATTTTATTTCTAAACAAATGAACGTTGCAATTTAACATCTAAGCACTTTGTACATTGAACTCCGAAGTATTTTATCATATATAAACGGAGGAGCTAAACCTCTTAGCAAAGCCGCGGTGAGCAATTTCGTCGTTGCGCTAGCTGGGTTTGTGAAAACAAAGACGATCTCTGTTTACATTATTTCTTTATATATTTAAAGCAATACGTGCTATTTTACATTATCCAAATGTAGCGCAAATCATTTTACGTGGAGTAAATTGTTCGTTTTATTTTAAACAGAATAAGTATATGTGGTCATGCTACATTAGTGATTAGCCTTTTTATTTATACACTTTGCCCTCACATGTTTTATAATAACAATAAATCGCACGAAATACAGCTTCAAATAAAAGTAATGTTGTGTGAACGCCTCTCTGTCTTTTTAGAGCACAAAATGCTGGCTCTGGGTCCGACTGAGCCCTGGTCCATTCGTGAGAAACTGTGCCTCGCCTCCTCCGTGATGAGAAGCGGAGATCAGAACTGGTAAGAATAAATAATTAACACTGGTGATCATAGAGATGGAAGACTGGAGTGTGTTCAGTGATTCAGAGCTTCATCTTATGGAAGTGTTTTTTTTGTTTTGTTTTTTTGCATGTGTCATTTATGTGTGTTTGTATGTCATTATTGTAGTATATAGTATTGTTGGTATAGTATTGTATATAGTATTGTCCATATTGCCCTCAATGAATATTGATTTATGTTTACTGTTTTTGTTTTTTCATTAATTTGAAGTATGTCCAATTCCATAGTAATGTGATATGTTAAAATAATAATAGTAGTTATGGAAATAATAACAATTGGAGGATGCGGGCATCGATCCCGCTACCTCTCGCATGCTAAGC
>CAIGQQ010033255.1:7988911-8019042 GCA_903798035.1 Danio albolineatus
TCGACCCAACCCTATTATTAGGCCCAATCCCAAATCTACCCCTTAGCTCTTCCCCATACCCCTACCCCTCGTTTTGCGCGTTCCCTTAAAGGGATGTCCCAATTCTCTTTAGCTTGAAGCCATAAGGCTAAGGGGAAGGGGTGGATAGCCCTTCAAAAGAAGATTTTTCAGGACCGCACTTAAAACCAAGGGGTGAGAAAACTTCCTAGAATACTCTAGCCACATAGGCAGCATAGCTGTACCCGGAAGTAAGGAGATCCACAAATTAGTGTTTTTTTTGTCATTATTATGCATTTTTACAACAAACAAGCTTATGTTTTAATGCAGGGCTGCCCAAATATTTTTCTATAAAGGGCCAAAAAGCAAACTTGATTGAGGGCTGTGGGCCGACTATATACCAAACCATATTTACTAAATTTGCTATGCGTAATTAACTAATTTATTCCGTAATATTAAAGAATAACTAGAAAATGTTATTTTAAATCATTAACTAATGCAGTATCATTTTTAAGATTTCATAATGAACTTATTACTGTAAACATATAAACAATCCAATTTATAACACAATGGGGTTCAATGCTGAATACACTAGTCAAGCTGCTCCGGCCTTTACCTTAATTTGCTTGCAGATGCCTTGTGCATTGTCCTCTATCTGTCAAGTGACAGTATTTCCATTTTGAAAGACTGATTCATTTACAACAATTAATTGATTCATTTAATTTTAGTGGCTTTTTGTAACTCAGCAATTAAACAAAGAAACAAAAGATTATGTTAAATTTTAAATGACAATCTCATTCAAAGGTATTCAGCCCAACCACCTTCCCATCGTTCTCGCTCTCTTTTCAGATGGCATGGTGGGCCATATCAAAGATTACCATGGGCCAACTTTGGCCAACCCGTGGACCCTACTTTGGCCATCTCTGTTTTAATACATTCATAACTACGTTCGTGTTTCACTGTCATGGTTTAAAAAAAAACCCCGCTAAAATAAAAACCGCTAAATCTATTATCCATTATAATAACTCCTGTATAGCAGTCCCACAACATTCTGTCTGTATGACACTCAAATACCCTGTCAGAGGCTGGGGCCATAGTCTAGTGGCTGGGAATGAGCTTTTACAGTGTCTGGTGTCATGTTAATGTTGTTTTCGTGTGTTTACATAGATGAATATGGCTACTGTGTAAATGCCCAGTATAGTTACGGTCTTGTCACATTATATCGTTATGATAACATGATATACGCCTTCAGTGATTTCCTGTGAATCATTACAGCAGTCGTGATCGTCTGATCTCATATGAAGCAAGAGATCTCGATGACATATGATGACGTGTGCAGGTGCTTTAGTGGTGTCCCATTTCTTAGGGGTAAATTTTGAAACTCTTCTCCTTCACACTCGGTTTTGAGGGCCAAGGGGAAGGGGTAGGGGTACAAAAATAGAATTATGATTGGACCTTAATGTGTCATGTTTCAACTGTGCATTTAAAAATGGCACTTGTAAGAAAAAATAAAATAGCAATGAGCAGCAAGTCTAACTACCCCCTTTTAGTAATGTTCTATGGTTGGCCATTTTGGAACTCTGAAAGTGGAAAGTAGGGATGCACCAAATCTTCAGTGCACAGGTTTTTTGATTTGATTGGCAGTAAAATAAGCCAAAAAAAGAAAAAAAAACCACAAACGGAACCGAATGTGGGTGACACGGTGGCGCAGTAGGTAGTGCTGTCGTCTCACAGCAAGAAGGTCGCTGGTTCAAGCCTCGGCTGGGTCAATTAGCATTTCTGTGTGGAGTTTGCATGTTCTCCCCGTGTTTGCGTGGGTTTCCTCCAGGTTCTCCAGTTTCCCCCACAAAGTCCAAAGACATGCGGTATAGGTGAATTGGGTAAGCTAAATTGTCCGTAGTGTATGTGTGTAAATGAGAATGTGTGAATGCTTCCCAGTGATGGGTTGCGGCTGGAAGGGCATCCGTTGCGTAAAACAAACGCTGGATAAGTTGGCGACCCCGGATTAAAAAAGGGACTAAGCCGAAAAAAATGAATGAATGAGAACTGAATGTATTAGATTACATTACAACTCATTTGCCACCAATGTGCATTACTACAAATAAATTGTACAATAAATTACTAGACCACAAACACCACATCACAGTCCAACAACACTCTATTTGCACTCCACAACTACACATTACGAACACAGTAAATGATTGAGAAATAAAATCATGAACAAAGTTAAATTACACATTATACCACTTCGTTAAAAAAGCCTGACAACAAAATCTTGACTTTAAATCTATGTTTGGCATTTCTCTCTGCCCATAGGAGGTGAAGGAGGAGGATGGAGGCAGTGAGGTGGATGTGGATGAAGGGATGGAGATGAAGGAGTGTGGCGATGGGGACGGCGAGGGCCCATATCTCTCCGAGGTGGATCCTCCTGCTAGCGAGAGTGAGGATGGATACGGCAGTCACTCGCAGCGCTACACCACAGCAGACTCCACCGCCAGCAGCCCGGCCTCATCACAGTTGTACGTTTAATTTGTTCAATAGGCTATATGACCATCTAGTGTTTTTCAGCCAACGATGTTAAATGTGACCATTTTCAATTTCATACGGTTCCTTTTACAGTAGAGGTGTGAACCTACAGTGGTCTCACAGTTCGGTTCGGTTACGATTATCATGCCATCGATTCGGTTCAATTCGATATCACGGTGCATTGACGATGCTTTCAATACACAGTTTTATATTTATACACGTCACAGTAATTCTTGTATTAAAATGTATAAATATATAACAGCATTTATAGCAAATAAACAAATGTAAATATTGCGCTAGCTTCCTGAGCCTTGTCTAGTGAGTTGGGCTCTAATGCTCTTAACGCTCTGTCGCTGTTCACCGATGATAAACACTGTATGGCAGCGGCGATCACAGCTGATCCATGATAGACGTGGAAAAACACGCAAACTCTGCAGACACGCAGTCGTGTCTGTATCCAGAAGCATCGCTGTAACTGCCGAGAGGAGAGGAAAAGTCACACCAGCAGGTCAGATGGGCCAGAGAGAGAGAAAAGGAGTACTTTCATTTTCTCAATGGCAGTGAAATAGGGACTTCTGCTGTAAGTGAAAGTACAGCAAACACACGCAGTGAAATTGAGATAAATGACGTCAGTACATAATAACCGGTTATGATCTAATACTGAACCGATACCAAATTGTCCGCGTCTGCATCGCAGTGCACCGAAGAAACAATTAATTTTGACACCCCTATTTTACAGCATCTATGTTGTAATGTCATTAAAATACAACCAGTTAATTAGACTTTAGCATTCATTTAGCTGTTCAAGCGTAAAAGAAAATGAAAGACAGTGTAAATGCTAGTGCCATCAGTAGCAGCAGGCTAGCTGGGGTAATATTCCATATTTTAAAGGCATGGCGTGGGAAATTTTAATTTAATGCAATGCTTTTTTTTTGGTCTTAGACCTGCTTTTTCGTATATAAAAAAGGCAGTTAAGATCGCTGATTTTTAAAGAAATCAGATCTTAAACGTGGTGATTTTGTAATGGACGACAGGTCACCGAAATTGCTTGGGCTGGCTGACTAAAAATCTGTGTGCATATACTCCATTACTTGATATTTTGGTCTTTCCTCTGCCTTTAATAGCTATATTCATGGTTGGGCAAGCTACTTAAAAAATATAGTGAGCTAAGCTATTAGCTACTCTACTTAAAATGTAGCTTAACTACACTGAAAGCTACCCTCTGGGAAATGTAGCAAGCTACGCTAAAAGCTACTTGGCAAAAGTAGCTTAGCTACATCTAATCGATTTTTAGCTGATTCGAAATCAAAGCAACTTAAATCCAAGTCAGTCACATCTTGGTGATCAATAAAACTGTCAATGAAGTAGCTGTTCAGTTCAATTACTGTTATTCTGTACTAAACAGAAACAAATTATGGTATATAACAACAAAAACGGCAATGCAGTAGCACAGTAGGTAGTGCTGTCGCCTCACAACAAGAAGGTCGCTGGTTCGAGCCTCGGCGGGGTCAGTTGGTGTTTCTGTGTGTAGTTTGCATGTTCTCCCTGCATTCGCATGGGTTTCCTCTGGGTGCTCCGGTTTCCCCCGCAGTCAAAAGACATACGGTACAGGTGAATTGGGTAGGCTAAATTGTCCGTAGTGTATGAGTGTGTATGGATGTTTCCCAGAGATGGGTTGCAGCTGGAAGGGCATCCGCTGCATAAAACATGTGCTGGATAAATTGGCGGTTCATGGCGCTGTGGCGACCCCGGATTAATAAAGGGACTAAGCCGAAAAGAAAATTAATGAATTAATAAATAAATGAAAAATCCAATTAAACCAGGTGTTACACATTTTAAAATACTATAGTAATTTATAGTAAATGGAAATATTTTGGAATGAGCATTATATTATATTTATATTAGCAACTCTTTATCAATAATTTACACTGCATAATGTAGTATCATTAGTAACTAACTAATAGTAATTAGTTAATTACCATAATGTACTTTAGCCAAGTACCACAACACATTAATTTTAGTACTTCACTATTGTGTAGTTCAAAAACATTATAGCACTTACTATAAATTACTAAAGTATTTTTGAGCACAGCATCAGAATTAACGTTATTGCATCTTAACATGTACTTCTCGAGATATGTTGACGAGGAATCCTGCTTCAGACATATTTCATATTTCCATCAAGCAAATTTCTCATGTTAGTCTAATTGGTTGGCAACTTCACCGACCAGAGCGTAAGGTGGCAGTAACGCACCAAAAAGTTGTCGACAATCGTAAAACAGGAAGAAGAATTTGTCGTTCTCACCATCATATGGATTTACTTTCATCAGCTATACACCAGCCTCACAGCTCTGTGATTGTCAGTGCCGTCACATATTGATCCGCGATGGGTAAATGTAGCTTGTGTGGGCGCTACTTGACTAAAATAATAGCTTTGCTACTGAGATGTAGTTAAGCTGGTAGCATCACTCCTTGTAGCGACGCTGCTGCCCAACACTGGCTGTATTAATATCAGATGTTAAATTTGATTTTGGGAAAAGCAAAAATTGCCATTTATATCAGCAGAGGAGAAACAACTTAGAAAAACTGAATGTAATGTTGAAAGGGTATTTGCTGCTATGATTAAATCAAGGCTTTGAGGGGGGTTTTTGTTTTATAAACTCATGTACTCGTTATAAACGTATGTACTCGTTAAACATTCATAAAGGAGTATGGTGTTATAGAAGTTCATTGTTTTCTGTTATTGGAAATGAGCTTTTGTTTTGACCCTTTTTTTAATGGAAATTAATTTAGCAATATTTGTTTGTTAAATAAATAAGGCTGAAAAATCCCTTACTCTTTCTCTCTCTCAGCTCCATGTGTAGTGAAGATCAAGAGGCCCTACAAGCTCAGAAGATCTGGAAGAAAGCTATAATGTTGGTGTGGCGAGCAGCAGCCAATCACAGGTCAGCTTTTCACAACTGAACTCGTTATAATAACCAACCTGCAGATTTATCAGTGCAGGGTTCAGCAATCCGTGGTTCTGGAGTCACATGTGTCTCTTTTAGCTCCCTTGCTGTGGCTCCCTGCAGACTAGACTAAACAACATGTAAATAGCATATATAGGCTGTGCCTGTGACCCTCACATTGTTAATATTCATGGCGACATTAAAATTGGACATTCGTTTGTAATTATTGCAATCAAGTTAAGTCTAAATTAACCCTTTAAGGCCTGCCATAGAACAATTCCGCCAGGGTATATCTTAGTATTTTTACATGCTGTGATGTCATTTTTTTGAGTATTTTCAAATGCCATATATCAATAAAATCCTTACATCCCCAACTTTAAGTTTATGTATGTCATAAATCCATATTAACTAGTTAAATAGCTTAAAAGTGCAATAAAACACAAAAAAATTGAAAAATCGCTTAGTTTTTATTTTTGTTTTTACTATATACAGAAATAACACAAATGTAAACCTCAAACTTGTCAATGTAAAAAACATGCACAAAACCCTTTGAGACTATATAAAACTGATTTGGACTAATTACATCAATTCGTTTGTGAGATACACTTATTTTTATAAATAGTGTAGACAGAACACTTTGATTGATCAACAAAAAAATCTCTCTAAGATTACCACACATGTGGGGTTCTGAGGCCTTTAGTGTTCAAAACGACATCAATGTAAGTAAAATAATAAGCATGATTCAGCAATACAGCAAAAAATGTAAGTTTAAAGGTATAAAAGTTTGATGTTTTAGGCATAAAAGTGAATCGATAAGAGTAAATAGCGCGTCATACTATCGGGATTATTCTGTGTTATGTTTCTATTCAAACTCAAAGCAAAGCAGTGTTTATGAGCATATAATACTCAAAAGCAAAGCATTTATAAAGTATATACTAGCATGTCTTGGAATGGATCTAATCCTTCACAAAAGTCAGCTTCGTCTTTACTGGTAATAGAATCTGGAGCAGATGATGAGTCGGAAAATTCCTTGTTTGACGCGAGTAATAACTCCAAAACATCGGACTATTTTTTTGTTTGTTGTGCGGTCACGACTCCATGCCAGTGTGTGTGTGTGTCTGATATTGTGCCTGTATGTGTAAATGTGGATGTGTGTGTGTTGTGTGCATGGTTGTGTGAAAGAAATTATGATGTTCCGACACGGATAAAGTGAAACCGCTACGAGAAGAGCGCACGCACATACATAGTAAAGCGCGTGCATGTTAAGTATATCAAACAGCGCGCTGAGTGACATCACCACGTGAGACAACCTGATAGGTTCACAGTGAACACGAGGGAATTACGTCACATACATAGCAACCAATAACAACCTTTATAAAACACACTTGCAAACGCGTGCTATGTAATAAAGTGTTTTTTTGTTGTAAACATTTTAGGCTATTTGTGTAAACTCATTAAAGAATAAAAACATTGCAACAGGAGACTGTTTTGGGCTTGATCTGAAAGTATAACGTCTCTGATTTCATATGCAAAAAAAATTATTTCTCTACCTAAATGCTTTCGGTTTTTATTGGCTTTTAAACAGAGGCACGCAAACCGGAGCGCGGGCGCTCCCGCCGGTCTTAGAGGGTTAAAATAAACATTGCTTAACACCCCAAACATCTTCAAAACTGGTTAAAACTCTATCACTACTAATTTTTTTGCTTTATTACAGAAATGTCAGAAATGCAATATACATTTTATTTTAGTATATATTGTTTTACTTTTTGTTCATTTAAATGCAAATAAAAGCCAAAAAAAACTAAGGTAATAGCAAAAGTAACAGACTAAATGGCAATGTCGATCTCCCATATTAGCGATGCTTGCATAATAATAAGCTAGAGGTCACGCTAGCAACACCTAGTGGTACAACCAGGCACTTTCTTACATCTGTTATGTTCATTTAAAGGCCAAATATGTTTTGGGCAAATTTTAATTGGATGGAGAATCATCAAAATAGCTCTTTTGTTCACAAATGTTGCCGACTCTTTTGTTAGTGTATCTTTCATGGTTTTGTTTCAGGTATGCAAGTGTGTTTCTGCAGCCTGTGTCTGATGACATCGCACCAGGTTATCACAGCATTGTACACAGGTAACAGGATGACAATCTTTTATACGTAATGCCGGAAATGTGAATGGAACACTTAATGGAGTCATAAAAATTAAAATGATGGAGTTTCAAAATCTTTGCAAGGTTATGAATGAATACATTTACAAGTGATTAATATATTTACAAGTAAACGTACATAAATATACAGACATTTGAATTCATATATCCATGTATATTTGTTTTATATCTTAAACAAACGCGTAATTCATAAATAAACAATCAATTGTACGCATACGTATGTTTCATCATGAAAATGTAAAACATGAGTTCATCTTTGAATTATTAAAATTTATTTAAACCATTAAAAGGTAATCCAGAATATTGTAAATGGGAAAATGTAAAAAATAATTCAAGAAAAAAATTAAATGAAAAAATAATCTAGTCTATATTGTGAATTTGTGTGTGTAATGTGTGCAATAAATTGGTGTCCAAAAAAATTGAGAGCTAAATTTTAAATATTTGAAAAGTCCCTTTCAGTTTGTACAAAGTTTAATTATTATTATTATTTTTTAATTTTTTTTTTTTTTTTTTTTTTTTTACTTTTAAGAATTTAATTAATTACAAATGCCTTTTAATTAATAAAAATGGAATTGGGAAGTATGTAAACTAAATAAATAAACATAATTTAAACTGATTTGGACTCTAAAATGTGTGTTTTAATAAAACGTTTGCTCAATTATGAATGTATTTAATAATTTATATTAATTAGACATGCTCTTTGGTAACTAAAATCTTTTTTACACTGCAGATCTTGATAGTCAATTCTGATTTTGTGACTGTATTTTTTATGACCTGCCCACATTATCTTTTAAAAGTTATTTCTTGTCTGCATTTAAACTGGTTTCGCATCGCGCACCTCTGCTGACTGCGTGCTCACCTCACAAAACGTAGGAGGCTTTTATGCTTGCTGCGTTCGTTGTTGTGATATTCTTTTAAACAACAGGGCGCAGTCAAAAGACACTGACCGTAAAGATAAAAAGAGAAGTAGAAAGTTTGCGGAAGTACGTCATATCATTTAATATTATTGAAGATTTTTTAACTAATTATTTTTATTATTATTTTTTAATTTATTATAATGATTATAAGGATTTTTATAACCATTCAAGATGTTTTTGTAATCAAACTTTGATGCCTTATTTGATTTTGTTCATATCTCAGACAGTTTTATCTTTAAAAGTTGATTAAAATTTTAATAACAACAGAACATGGGTTGCTCTACAAATATAAATTTTTTATTATGGAAAGAATAAAAGCAACAAAAAAAAGAACACTTACTAAAAAATACAGATGCCTTTTTTTTATTATTCAGCCCGCTCCACAATTCACACATTACTGTCTGGCTAGTTTCTGTCCTATACTCATGCTAAAGAGGCAATAATGGTCCAATATTCCTGACCATTATCACCAGTAAAGCCTAGAAAAGCAGGGCATCAGTATATTGTAAACCGATAGGTTCAAATATTTCTTTCCTTAGTTTTGTAGCTATTAAATTGTTTTAAATTCAAAATTGTAATATATACATCAGTGTAAAACCTATGAATGGTGGAAAAACATATTCGGTAATATTAAAACCACCTCGGTCTCCACTTTTGCCATGGCACCTTTTGGCTTTAATAAACTTATCCCTCCGGTTTTTCCAAACTTTTACGAAAACATTCCTCCTTTCCCACTGCTGTTATTGTTACAATGCACTATTATTGATCATCTGGTTATCTCTATGATAACAGATCATAAAGATGTCTGTACAGTTGTACCTGTTTCAGACAAAATCTCTTCAAAGTGATTCATATACAACTCAAATCAAATGCGGCGCCGCGCGAACTATTCGCTCGAGTCTCAAAAAAATCATGCGCTCCGCCAGCCGAAATCATGTCGCGCGTACCCACAGCGAACCTCTGCAAACACATCGATGATGTCACATTCGGCGCATGCGTCACGACGCCGGACACATAGAATATAAATCAGGCTGTACACTGCGCACAGCAAAAGGCGTGATGACAGAAAAAAAAAAGAGCGGGCGTTGACTGACAGGTGATATTAAAAAAAACGCTCTTTTCTCTATTCATATATTAATTTGTTCGCAGGCTTTCGACCTTTTTTTTTTTTTTTTTTTGGACAAGTTGTTTTACTAAAGTTTATGACAAAAAAATCTTTTAATTGAGGCTTTTTAAACTAATAGGCATTTTATGACGTTCATGGTGTGATTTATGCATGTTATGCAAGCAATAGTTTTGTATTATTCATTCAATTTCGGCTTAGTCCCTTTATTAATCTGGGGTCGCCACGGCGGAATGAACCGCCAACTTATCCAGCATATGTTTTATGCAGCAGATGCCCTTCCAGCTGCAACCCATCTCTGGGAAACATCCATACACACTTATTCACACATATACACTACAGACAATTTAGCTTACCCAATTCACCTACACCACATGTCTTTGGACTTGTGAGGGAAACTGGAGCACCCAGAGGAAACCCACGCAACCATGGGGAGAACATACAAACTTTTTATATTAGTTATTAGCTAACTCTCGTTAACAACCACATACTTTTGTTACATGATATAATAGCTTTTTGTCCTAGTATATGACATTTAAAGTTTTTGACTGCTGATCTCTGTTCCGAAATGAAAGTTGACGTCATTCGCTACGGTTTGTAATAATGCGTGACTTGCATTGACAGGTGAAAATCCGATCTACCTGCTTACACTTACCTGCAGACACGAGGGCATTTATGCGATTCATGACGGATAAGTTTGCACATATGAACAAGGCCTGAATCTGATTTGAGAAAATAGAAATCCATGTGATTTATTTATTTTTTCTGCTTACACTTACATGGCCCATATCCAATCTGTGCAACATGTGAGAAAAAATGGAATTGGGTCTCTGTAACCATGCAGTGTAAATGCAGCCTTATATACCCATTAAAATATGTTTATTTTTGGTTGTTTTTTTGTTTTGTTTTTCTATGGTAAATTTAGGAAACATTGTGGGATTTCAGCATATAGGTTTTTTCTGTTAGCTCATAGCATTTCTGTTCATCCTGTACTTATTATTATTATTTTTTTCCCCTCATTCAGACCAATGGACCTCTCAGCCATCAAGAAGAACATCGAGTCTGGCCAGATCCGCACCACGGCTGAGTTCCAGCGGGACATTATGCTGATGTTCCAGAACGCAGTGATGTACAACAGCTCGGATCACGACGTTTATCACATGGCCCTGGAGATGCAGAGAGACGTCCTGGAGCAGATCCAGCAGTTCCTGGCCACTCAGCTCATCATGCAGACGTCAGAGTCGGGCATCAGCACTAAGAGCCTGCGCGGAAGAGAAGCCAACCGCAAACAAGACCCCAATGAGAAGGTTAGAGACACACACACGCATCATCACAAACACACACACAGATACAAACCACGAATGGAAACGAGATGCTGTGGAGAAGATTGGAGGAATATCAGCACTCAGACACACATCGCACACAGAATTAGGAGACCTAATCAATAACACAATTATTTCGGCTTGAAATATTTGGGCAGTGACACTTACAATAAGGTGTAAGACGTGTTTGCCGTGATGTGTTACTGTTTTTCGACCAGTGCAACCCTAATTTTCCCTCTATGCGCTACATTGTTTAAATAGTAAATCCATTTGCGCCACTTTGTGGACTCTTGGGTGTGCTGCTCTAGAAAAGAGGTGTGTTAAGACACATTGTTGGCGCGTTGCTATTTTGCGAAACTAGACAGTGCGATAGACCAGCTGAAAGCAGATCGATCTAAAGGCCAGAGCACAGTAGTTGTGTGCCTTAAATGCGTACAGATTGCTTAATACACACAGGATGTACAGCATGAAAAATTTTAGTGCATTTAAACAAAACAGATTTATTAAACAGATATGTTTATTAAAATAATATTATATATAGAGATTGAAAGATAATACAATTAAATCCAAGCAAAATATTGCAAAAAAAAACAACCTACAACATATCAATCTATATCTATATATGTGCAAATTGTATATATAATATGTAATATCTAATATCTCAAATAAGATATTTTATTTCATTTTATTTTGTTAGTGCATGCATTTAACTTTAGTTTTAGAATTTTTTTTAATATAGTATTTGCACAATATTGGAAAATTCTAACATTGCGATATTTTGCTCTTCTGCGATTTAATTTATCTATCTATATATATATATATATAAAAATATATATATATATATATTTTATTATTATTATTATTTTTTTACTATACTATATTCATTCATCCATGGCGCCACACCAAAATTCATCCCGGCACGGCTACATTACAGCTTCTCATTCAAAACATTGAGTCTTTTTTTTTTTTAAATAGCGGGTTATAATCGCACCAAAACATATTAAAAGGTAAGTGAATTATAACAGCGCAAACTTTTCTGTAACCGTAGTAGTGCTGTGCATTATTTGTTTAACCCTTAAAGGTTACATGCTGACTGGCTGACAGGGCTGCGCGATGCGTAGCTTTCAGTTAAAATGAACAGTTTCCATAAATATACTTAATAGATTAAAGTCTATGGCTCTGCTTTATCTTGCTGGAGTTTATAGCCACTTCACTTTACTTCAGGACGCATTAATTCCGATCTGTAGGTCTATTGGAGACTTTCATAAATTCCTAGCAAATCTAATAAATGTCGGAGACGTACTTGTTACATAAATACACTAAATTGCATTTCAGCAGCATATATTTGAGGGCGTGCAAGAAGTTGTGTGCATGAACAGAGGAAATCGGCGCGCAGGTAAAGAGACCCGCATTCTTGTATTACATAAATGCAATCTTGCCTGCTAATACTGCGCTCACGACATTTGTCATTGAAATAACGCCATAGGTAGTTGGTAGATCTGTGTAATGATAGATCGTTTTTTTTGCCTAACAGTATTCAGGTACAGTAATTAAATAATAAACTTAAAAATAATTCAATACAATTATTCGTTATAAGTTACAAACTGTACAAATTCTTACACCTGAATTCTTAAAAATTATTATACTGTCATAGGCCTCAAAATCACATGTAAATGTTGCATATCATTGCATAACGATATCCTGGAATGTGACTGTTGCGAATGATCACCTTGCGGTATCGATGTTGAACAGATAGATTGTGCAACCCTAGAGTGCTTTTACTTTTTAAATATTTATTTATTTTATAATATTGGACATTTATTCACCTTTTGTTTTTTATCTCACTTATCAGAGTTTCTTTAGTATCATGTTTAAACTTTTTTTTTTCTCTCTTTTGCATTTTTTCATCTAAGTAATTTATTTGAATTCCCAGAAATTATTAAATCATTTAGTCAACAATAACAACGCTTATCTATTAAGTGAAATTCGTGTGCAGTGAGGGGGTAAAAAATAAGGACTCTCTCTAGAACAACTCAAGATCCTTGATCCTTTTCCAGGATATAGGCTGGGGTGTTTTTCACAGAGCAGGCTTAAAACTTCAAATGACTCAAAGACAGGACATCAAAGTACATCAAAGAGTGTGTGGACATCTGAAATGAAGTATCGCAGACAGTGAAATGGTTTAGGAAGTCGCAGAAAGAAGAGTTTAAAAAACCTCTTCCTGTGCATCGCAGCATGCAGCTTTATTTATGAGGTTGACTCTGTGGGATTGGCTTTCTGTAGAAGCAGTGTGAATTCAAAAACGTTTTTTTACCAAGATAAAACCATTTTTCTGCTCACAATGGCACTTTTAACGTGACCTTATTTCAGTACGACTGACAATGAATGAGAGTCCAAATTGAAGCGTCATCAGGAAATATAACTCATAATGTCTCTAGGCTGCAGACTCAATGGTCGTCAATACATTCTAAATAGATTTGTGGCCAGGGACGGAGCTTTGCATCGTTGTAATACTCTCAGGTAATCTGCGCAAATTGATTTTATGGCTCTTAATGGTATGGCTATGCTCAAATAGTCATTTTACACATGGTTGCTGAACTAAGTTTTACGTAAAATGCTGATATGCAGGAAAAAGTGTCACTGTCCAAATGCATATAATATCAATTTGGAAATGCAAACCATGTATGGCAAATGGTAAGTCGTTCTACTCACATTTCAGCCCAAAATAAGAGCCGGATGTTTAACTGTCATGAAAATGTCACAAAGCAAAGATGTCTTTAACATAAAGTGCATTCAGAGAGTATTCAGAACACTGCATTTTTATATATTGTAGACTGATGATAAAAAATAGACATTCTGTAAGAAATAAATCCAAAAAGGTGGGTTTGATAATATTTTCTGAAGAAAGACAAACACAAGTAGTGCTAAAAAGGCAAAATGGCATGGATTGATTTACTGACCATTCCATATTTTGTAGAGCGGGGTCTTAATGTACAATTTTCAATTTACAGATTTTTAGTCAAAAAATATGTAGGACTACACTACCTGACAAAAGGCTTGTCATCGATCCCAGTTGTAACAAATAATAACTTGACTTCTAGTTGATTTATTTGAAAAAGTGGCTGAAGGTAGATTTTATCTGTTGAACCGCATCCCAATCATCACAACAGTCAGTTTTGGCGAAGGATAAATCATGGTTTGGAGTTACATTCAGTATGGTGGCATGCGAGAGACCTGCAGAGTGGATGGCAACATCAACAACTTTGTGCTGCCCATTACATTACAAGCCACAGAAGAGAGCAAATTCTCCAGCAGGATATCGCTCCTTCTCATACTTCAGCCTCAAAGTTCCTGGAAGCAAAGATCAAAGTGCTCCAGGATTGGCCAGCCCAGTCCCCAGAAATGAACATTATTGAGCATGTCTGGGGTAAGATGGAGGAGGCTTTAAAGATGAATCCAAAGAATCTCTGTGCGTCCTGCAAGAACACTATTTTGCTGCTCCAGATGACTTTATTAATAAGATATTTGCGTAATTGTGGAGACGTATGGATGTATGCAGTCATGGGAGTCATACATAATATTAATTCTTTTACCACTGCAGCATGACTTTATATCCTATACTGTACATTATATCTGTTATGTGACAAGACTTTTGTCTAAGCAAAGTCAGACCTTACTGTCCTAATTAAATAATTTAAAAAAGGCATGATCATATTTTATTTTGGTAAATAATAATAATAATAATCAAGAGGCCTTTGACTTTCATATAAGCCACTTCTGATGCCAAATGATCAACTAGAAGTCAAGTTATTATATTGTTGCTCCTAAAACTTAGTGTATTAATTATTATGGTAACACTTTACAATAAGGGTCATTAGTTAATACATTTACTAGCATGAACTAATCATGAACAACACTTGTACTGCATTTTTTAATAATAATTAAACATTTATTAATGCATTATTAAAATCCAAGTCCATGCTTGTTAGCATTAGTTAACACACCGTGAGTTAACATGAACTAACAACGAACAACTGTATTTTCTGTAGTAAATGTATTGTTCATTATTTGTTCATGTTAGTAAATGCATTGATTCACATTAACTAATGAACCATATTGTAAAGTGTGACCATAATTATTATATGATGATGGCTAAAAATTGAGATTTTGAGATTCTTTCCAATGTTTGCATTTACACAACAGAATGAAATTGAATGTATTGAATACAAATGAATATTGCATTTATTGAGAAACTTCTGAAGAATAAGTCATTTCTAAAGTAGAGATGTACCTTGTTTCCCTCCATCAAACACATTTTACATTGAACAAATCTGCCTGGGTGCCATAAGTACCATTTTTTTAAAATGTACATGTCTGTAATTTCATAAATATCCCAGTATATCTCAAACCTCACTTTTGTTGTTCATTTTAAAGTTTGGTTACAGAGATCTTGAACCATTTTTGACACAATTGACAAATATACTTTTTCATCCAGAATATTCTCAAGTGAGGATACAATATTTTTTGTGAATCAAGGGATTTTATTCAAAACCCAGTGTTTCCAATGCTCGTTTCTCATGCGATACTTCAAAATGCGCATTAACATGGAAAGACAGCTACTTACCCTCGACCATATCAAAATTGCATCATGACAAAATGCAAAACAATGGAGTGTGAATGCTTTCTGACTGCAGCTCTTTTATTTTGAGCTGAAATGTGATTAGAGACGTGAGATTCAGAGTCAATTTGTTTCCTGCATATTCCACATAGACAGAACCCAAACAACAGACTTTTTGGCCCTTACACTCACTCACTCACTCACTCACACACACACTCTCTTCACAGTGAACTTCTGAAGTCCCTGACAGTAAGGCTAGAGTTACTTGCACTAACACACAGTCTCATATGTAGACCCTGAGTCCTGCACACAAAGAGCCTCATTTAGAGCCAGAACCACCAGCCAGAAGGAAAAGGAACAACTCCAAACAAGACACTGTTGAGAAGGTCAGTGTTGTACACACACAAACACACACTCATGGGGAGAATCAAGGGAACCACAGGTGAGACTACTGAGCTACTAACTCTATCACAGACATGGCGAGTCTAACACGATGCCACTAACACTCGATTGCTTCTTACAGATTTGCTCACAATACAATGTTCAATGTTCTCTAAATGAGTGTAAATCATTCAGTCAACATTTGAAGCTTGAAGTTTTTCAAATACGTCCTAAGACAAGAATGGGTGTTGTTCAAACGTTTTAGGACAACTTTGATTAAATGTTTTGATTTACTTCAAATGTTGACTACTGTCTGTCTGTCTGTCTGTCTGTCTGTCTGTCTGTCTGACTGACTGACTGACTGACTATCTGTGTCTATTAGGGCTGCAAAATATGTAAAATAATCATTATTGCAGTTACAGTTCATGCAGTATCTGTATTGTAGAGGGGTGCGATTTAAATTTAAATAATATTTATTCTTTGTTTCAAGCATTTATACAGTGCGTAAGTTGTGTTAAAACAGACAAGCACATGTTTTAATAAAATCATAACTGCGTTCTTGTTTTACTGCAAAAAAAGCTTTTCTTTATTTTCATCTTGTTTCTAGTAAAAATATTTTTAAAAAACTGAAATCGAGAAGCATATCTGAGACAAGCAAAAATTATTGTTTTGTTTCAATATTTAATATGCCAAAATTAATTCCTTTTTGTTATTCTTAAAGCGAGCTAAATAATTTGCCAGTGGTGTAAGCAGAATAGTCTTGTTTTTTAGTTTTGACATAAGATTATTTTGCTTACCCCATTGGCAAATTATTTAGCTTGTTTTATAATTTAGCTCATTTAATTTTGGCATATTATATCTTAAAACAAAATATTTTTTGTTTTTGATGTTAATTTTTTGATATTTGGACAAATCTAAATAAGAAAACTTTTCACAGTATTCACAGTATCGTGCAGCCCTTCTGTCTGTCTATTTATCAGTCCATTTATCTGTCTGTCTCTCTGTTTATCTGTCTATCCATCTGTCTATGTGTCTGTCTGTCTATCAATCTGCCCTTGGTTTTTTGTTTTCTATGCGTGTGTATATGCATGTATATATACATGCATACTATCTGTCAAAAGTTTGGAATAATTAAGATTTTTCAATCATTCTGAGGTTCTTATGCAAAATGAAGATGCATTTATTTAGAATATCCTTTATCAATAAAAAGGGCTGTATTTTCAATTACTGAATTACTATTATTATTATTATTATTATTATTATTATTATTACAATTTAAAATAACTTTTTCTATATGATATACATTAAAATACCACTTATTCTTAGATTTTCAGCATCATTAATCCAATCTTCAATGTCACAATTCTTCAGAAAGTATTCTGTGATCATTTGTTGCAGGACATTTTTCTGATTATCATTTCTTTTAAATCTTATTGATTTCAAACTTTTGATTGGTAAAGTATATAATTTTAAATATGTCATAAGTGTAATTATTCTTTAAATATAATCGTATAAACAATGTGTTTGAGTGTATGTTGTAAGTGTTGGGTTAAACTGCCTCTTGGTGTTTCTGTTGTTTAAATCTTTTTGCCATTTTTATTGTTTACTTGTTTTTTTAACACACCAGACCAAAGTGAACGTGTTTTTTTTTGTTTGCATGGTTTTGTCCAGTGATGGTTCACACTAAGCTATGTGCGGTGTGATTGGGTACTTTGAAAGGCCTGGACACTCATTGCATCACCATCTATTTGAGTTTATGTTGGAGTGCTGCGATCATCATGAAAACGTTTACACACTCTCACGTACATGAACATATCATGCCTTCATCCGGCTAACACACACATCAACCACACAAATCTTCCCATTAGAATGAAGTGATTTCTTTCCATCTTTATTCCATTTAATCTTCTCTTTCTTTGTCATCTGTGTTTGCTTTTGTCTGTGAAGAAGCTTTGCTAGGATGACCAGATAACCATAAGAGGACATGAGAATGTCAATCCAGCACAGTGTAAAAGCTTATGTGTCTGTTTTAATTCGCAACCTTCTGAAAACAGAAAATGTATATTTTTGCTGACTTGATACATCTATTATCAATAATTTACATAACAATTTACGATATAGCGACCTAAATGGTTAGACAAATTTAGGACTATTATAGCTAGAACTTTTTAAATAAGTCAAAATTTTATAAACCAAAATAATAAAATGAATAATTTATTTAGTTTAGTTTGATACTTGGTGCTAAAACACCTCAAATCTAATGTTATATTAATTTTAAAAACTATATATATTCATAAAAATAAATAAAATTGTAAAATCACTCATATTCCTTCAGCTTAGTCTATTTATTAATCTGGGGTCGCCACAGCGGAATGAACCACCAACTTATCCAGCATATGGTTTACACAGCGGATGCCCTTTCAGCTGTAACCAAGTACTGGGAAACACACATACGCACTCATTCACACACATTCACTACGGCCAATTTAGTTTATTCGATTCACCCATACCGCAATGCTTCGGTCTGAGGGGGAAACCTGGAGCACCCAGGAGAAACCAAGTCTACATAGGGGGAACATGCAAACTCCGCGCAGAAATGCCAACCGGCCCAGTCGGGACTTGAACCGGCGACCTTCTTTCTGTAAGGCGACAGTGCTAACCCCTGAGCCACCGCGTCATCCTATTGTGATTTAAAGGGCCATGAAACCCCCCTCTTTCGGTTCTAGTCTACCTCTGAATTTTTTCAAAAAATGCTTTATGATGGGCGTGGAGCTCTGCGGGCAGAAGGAGGAGTGTGTGTGGCTGGCAGAGCAGGTGAAAAAGAGGCGAGTGAACAACTGTTGTCAGTTAACTCACAAAATGACACACAAACCGTGAGGAGAACCATGATTTTATAGTTTCCAAAGTTTACTGCGACTGTTTAACAAGAAGAGTCAAGTCAAACTTTATTTATAGAGCACAATTTTACACAACCGAGGTTGATCCAAAGTGCTTTACAATAAAAATAAAATAAAACAATTTAAAATAAGATAATAATAATAAAGAGAAAAGAATTAAAATAAAATAAAAACTGGTATCTAATAATATAAGAATAGGATATATATATATGTATACAAGTAATACTAAAATGTAGATAAGAAAACAACAAGCATGTGTCACTCAAAGAGAAGGGAATAAAATAAGTCTTTAAATTAGATTTAAAAGCATCCAATGAAGGACAAATCCTAATGTTCAGAGGGAGATTGTTCCAGAGCCTTGGGGCCGCAACACAGAAAGCTTGATCACCTTTTGATTTGTAGTGAGACCGAGGGACAGACAAAAGAAACTGGTCATGGGATCATAATGGTCTACAGCAGGGGTGTCCAAACTTTTTGCAAAGAGGGCCAAATTTGATAAAGTGAAGATGCCCGGGGGCCAATAGTTCCTTCTGACATTTTTTTTCACCACAAAAGTTACATGAAAATACACACTGTTATAAAAGTATTTTCATTGTCACAATTAACTTTATTTTTCAAATGGCAATATAACCAAATAAAAGCCACTCAGGCATGAACAACTCTAAACACACAATTATGCCTTTCTGTCATATCTGGAGAGTCAGATAAAATTTAACAAACTGTATAGAATACCTTACATTTCTATGAGTTTGATATCTATCTTTGCCTCGTAAACATTTTAAACAGGGGTTATAAGTAATGCAAAGTGGTCTGTTATCATTAAAGTTTAAAACAAGTGAATTTTCCTCTTGTCTTCTACAAGATCTCTCAGGAAGGCAAAGTTTGCATAACAACTACAGAAAGATTATACCTTATAATTCCCACAACTGGGAAAATCACTTGCCACCACAAGAAATAATCACCTATGTGAACATAATAAACTATGAGTTATATCTACAGTTGAATGAATTGTGTTTGCTTTAGTGCATTGCATTAGTTTGCTTTAGGCTTTACTGTTACATAACTCTTCATTTGCACACCAATATTGTCCTGTGGGAAACTGTCCATGACCTCTTTCAAAGCTGGGAAGTGCGCGGTGCAGGGCTCTGTTAGGGACAAGTGTAGGGCGGCAAATCGATGCCAAAATTAATCGAGCGCAGCGGTGATGTTTACGCGCGAGGAGAAAATGAATCGCGCCTAAGCGCAAGGAACTAAGATTACAGACCTAAGCGCGAGGAAACTACAGCTCGCGCGCGCACTGAACTGACCCACCGCGAGGAAACGGGCCTCGCGCGCACACATCATCATCTGTGCGCGCGCGTGATCAGTTCTCTCCGCTCGCGCGAAATTTTTTCGATTTTTTTTTCAGTCTTGGGGCGGGCCTTGGTTTACTTGTTATCTCTAACGCGGTTACTCTCCCTTGGTTTAATTATTCTAACAGAGCTAGCGAGCCATAAATAACACATTATGAGATGGAATCTGCGGGCCGTATGAAATCTGACTGCGGGCCGTGATTGGCCCGCGGGCCGGACTTTGGACATGCCTGGTCTACAGGCTGTATATGGCCTAATATGTTCGCTGACATAGATTGGGGCAGAATTATGCAAAGCTTTATAAATAAAAAGAAGGATTTTAAAATCAACTCTGAATTTTACAGGAAGCCAGTGCAATGAGGCAAGAACAAGAGTAGCGCTCTCGCTCAGCACTGTGGAGATTGCTTTAGTTATATCATTTTAGTCGTTTGGGATGCAGTGACACAGTCAAATATTTTGGTTATTCTGTCTGGTTAGTAAGAAGGTCGCTGGTTCGATCCCCGGCTGGGCCAGTTGGCATTTCTGTGTGGAGTTTGCATGTTCTCCCCGTGGTTGCGTGGGTTTCCTCCGGGTGCTCCGGTTTCCCCCACAGTCCAAAGACATGCGGTACAGGTGAATTGGGTAAGCTAAATTGTCCATAGTGTATGTGTGTGAATGTGTATGTATGGATGTGTTTCCCAGAGATGGGTTGTGGCTGGAAAAAACAAATGCCGGATAAGTTGACGGTTCATTCCGCTGTGGCGACCCCGGATTAATAAAGGGACTAAGCCGAAAAGAAAATGAATGAATGAATGTCTGGTTAGTTTGTGTCCTCTACATTTATCTTAAAAATGCAATAATAATCCAACATTTCTGACCATTATCACCAATAAAGCCTAGAAAAATGGCCATGGCCTTTAACAAACTTATCCCTCATGTTTTTAAAAACTTTTTAACAAAAACTTTCCTCCTTTCCCACTGCTGTTGCAATTAGTAGCTAAGAATTATTGGCCATTTAATTATCCCTACAATCACGCATGGACCGATCATAAAGATGTCTGCACAGTCATACCTGTTTCAGACAAAATCTCTTCAAAGTCTTTCATGTTCAACTCAAATCAAATGCGGCGCAGCGCGAACTGTTCGCTCGAGTCTCAGAAAAATTGTGTGCGCTTCCGCAAACCAGTTCTTAATTTGTGAATTGCGAGGTTCCGGAACAGATCGGGGTAACAGATCTGGCATGTTACCCGAGGACGAAAGTGAAGAGGACGAAAGTGAAGAGGGGACGGGCGAGGAGGGCGGTTGAGGAGAGTGATCATATCAGATTTCAGAGGTTCCGGATGCGGCGTGTTCTAGCTCAAATCTCATTCGCTGCGTGCACTCAAGCGAACTAACGGAGTACAAGCCAGGCTTAAGTTTGAACTCTTGAGCCATTTTCAGTTCCAAACACACTGGTGAACAGGCAAAATGCATAAAACACATTTCCCGTTTTGTCTCAAAACATTGCCGTATAAACTGCCCCTCACACTGTAAAAAAATCAAGTCATGCCAACAAATGTTTTTATACTTTAACTTATTTTAATATTAATTTATTTTTATTTATTATTATTATTATTATATATATATATTTTTTTTTGTTGTTGTTGTTGTTGTTGTTGTTACACGAAACCTAACTCAAAATTTAACCAGTTTGACTGATGTAGGTTGAGAATTACAAAAGTTGTTTGATTCAACTGAAAATATAAGGCAGGAATCATTTTTGCAGTGCAGGTAGCATGCAATTCAGTTGTAGTGTTACAAACCCCAAATTTTTAAGGGTCGTCTTGGGAGGGGTTAGCAAAATAAAAGGATACGCAACTCAGAAAAATGCAATTCGCTATTTATTTAGAGACTGAAAAGAGAACATGTCCTATCAAGATAAAGTGGCAACAAAAATATAGATAATTAATTTAACAATATTACTCAATCAAAATAATTACTTAAACATATACAAAAACATAAATAAAACATAGAAAGAACATAGATCAACGAAGAATGAAACCCCAGCATGGCTCCTCCGCAGCGGCTGCACAAGACGCGCACAGAACTCTCAGACCTTCATCAGGGCAACAAGATACATAGAGATTCTCAGCAAGTACGGGTCATGCTCTCAAGAGAGCAAAAATCGGGAGGATCAGCCAGACACGCGCTGGAAAACAAAGAGCCACCACCAAACGCACACTCGGCTTCCGTTTATAACATCGACAATCCTGATTAGCCGCAGGTGCAAGGCTAAGTTATCCTCAAAGAAAAGAAACAGCAATTAACATCAAAAACAATGACAAAAACTACAATAATAATAATAAACCGTGACAGTGGTAATGCTTGATGTCACTCTATTCAAAGTAAATGAGAAGCATTAATACACATGCCACATGGTAAAACTAATTCTTGGGTCAGTGATATTCTGAATGCAAGTTCATCGAGACGGGGAGCGTAGCTTGTTAAATGTCTGGTCATTCTAGTTCCTTTGCACACGTCTCTGATGTTTTCCTCTGTCATGATGATGTTTTCGACTAGAATACCTACCAAATGCTCCCTGTAACACCTGCTTGTGCCCTGCTTTACCTGTCTGTCTGCCTTTCTGGTAGGTATTAAATAGTGAACTCTCTTTTTCTCACTGTGCTGTTTGTCCTTCTACAGGACAGCCTCTCCATGGCCTCTCCTGCTTTCCTTCTCTCTCTCTTTGTAAGTATCCAGGCTGAAGGTCACAAGATATTCCCCTGTCCCCTCTTACGAAAACACATACACACATTTATGTTCATACCGGGCTCTCTGATTGGTTAGATCTGATCATGGCTTTACGACTGTTCAAAGGCATTTGATCTTTTGTTGTTATGAACACGTCCCAGGTTTGTATGTTAACAGGCTCCATGCTATGTATTTGCTACTAGTATATTTAAAGTGCACATTGGTGAAACACTAGCAGTTCATTTTTGTGGAAAAAAAAAACTAAGGTACACTAAAGGAAATTAATTTTTGGTGTGGTAAAATCTAATAAATTTACTCTCATAATTTTTAACTTTAGAAAATTGTAGTTATCCTTGACACTTAATATTATTAAGTAAATATTTAATATTTACACATTTACTTCATGTAATAAATGAAACGAGTGGAAAGAGTTAAATATCAATATTCATTTACCTGTAATATTTAAATATTTTCTAATCATTGCAAACTGATAGAGTGGTACGGTACGGTTCGGTACGCTTTTATGGCGTTTCTACTGTACCGAACCGTACCGTGCTACTTTTCAAGGGTACCAAAAGGCGGAGCTAGACGCGCAACTGAACGCTATTGGTTTACAGAGACAAGTCATTTGCTCGCCCAACAAGCCAGAATGAAAACAAAGGATCCGCCATGTTTAAATACACAGCCGAGACATGCATTGTAATAATATAAACATATAATACCGAGCCATGGTTGATCCGAGCTCAAACAAAACTTGTCATCGTCTTGATGAACAGCCACATAGCCAAGAAGATGCTTATCCTGTGCCCTGTAGTTTTTTACGAGCCCATCTAAAGCGCGAGCGGTTTCGTTTTGTCGCTTGCACTTGCGTGCGCGTCTATATTTAAAATAAAATTGAAGATTGAGAAGAGTTTTGAGTAAGTGTTTTTAGTTTTGCGGTTACCACCTTTCAGAAAAGCGGCACTCATGCTTTGGATCTTGGCTTTTTTCTTTTACATTAATGTTTGACGCTTCACTCAAAGAGCCATAGCTATGCTAACGCTAATTTTAAGATCAGTAAGGATTTTTAAAGTAAATTTGCTTTTGGGCTCAATTTGATCAAACTAAAGTGATATAACAATTTTCAAGTCAGTGGAAATGTGTGTTTTAATTTAACAAGTTATTCCAGATGTACTAATTTGTAACTTATACAAGTTATTTTTAAATATAAAAAAAGCAGTGTTGCTTTTGCTAAAATATGAACTTGACATTACTTGATTAATTTGAATAAATATTGACTCCAAATTACAGATAATCAATTAACTTTTACTTGTTTAATTTAAGTGTGTTAGATTAAACAAAGTCAATTTTACATGATATTGACAAGTTAATTGTATCTTAAATAAGAACGTAAAATTTTCTTTTCTAGTGCATATTGTTACGAGGATTTTAGTAAGTAAATCTTGAGTAATTTTTTTCAGTGTAAAGAGTAACGTGACAAAATACAATTCATGTAAATATCTGTTCATTGCAAATGCAAGTTAACACGTTCATCTGTCAACTGTCATTCTGACTATCAGTTGATTGCCAGAGTTATAGTCCCGAGATCTTCTTAAAGTATTTTTTTCTAGGCATTGTGTTTCATGTTTTGTTAAGCATAATTTATCAAAATGTGTGGTGAGTTGGAGTGAACTGTAGAGTTATGAACTCGCACTCTGGCTTTAAGGCCCCGTTTACACTGTCAGCTCTTGATGCCCAATTCCGATTTGTTGCCAATATCTGATTTCTTTGCCTGTCTGTTTATACGTTCTTTTAATTGTGATCCATATCCGATTCATGTTTTTGCACATTTGTTAATTTACGCCATTGCGTATGCGTAAAGGCGGGTTTTAGCATCTGCGCCACACTAGCCACGATGGAAGAAATTTTAGCTTTTAGCTTTGCGAAATATGCAAAGTTCACCCAACTATAAAATGATTTTGAGGCCGAGAAGGAGGGAAAGGGCTGTCATTGCAGCTTCCGCCTATGGTTTATATACGGTGTCCTCCACTGACTCATCTCCCCACAGGGCAACTTCAGCTGTTGACCACTGACCACTTTCCCTCCTCCATGTTTCCTCTGTTGTTGTTGTTGTTGTTTACCGTGGCGGCGTCTCCACACACGCTCTTCCTTCTACGTCATCAAACTGCGAAGTAGTACCACACTGTCGCAAGTTCAATGACGTACAAAACGTAATGCCTCAATAAACCTGATCTGCCTGTTTACATGATAGTCGCATAGTCACATATCCCATTTATTTCTGATTTATTTCCACATATGATGGAGGCCTGAAACCGATCTCTGAATATCCGAATGCATGCATTTTTTCGTGTTTCAACGGTCATAGAACAGATCTGATCTGTGTCACATACAGTATGAGCAAAGTACCAGAATTGGGTCACATTTAACTGGCAGTGTAAATGGGGCCTAAGACACACAGTCGGGATTATTTGTTAAATAATGCATTTTTTAAATATGTATATGTATGCAGGGTTGTCCGCAGGGTCTTAAAGTCTTAAAATATCTTACATTTCAAAAACTAAAATGCAGGCCTTAAAAAGTCTTAAATTCACTGAAATATGGTGTTGTATGTCTTAAATACTTTTATACAGGTTTTTGTTTTTCTGTGCACGTAAAGATACGCAATCGGTACAACCAACAACCCATCTAAAAACAGTTAACAATAGTAAAATTGATTAACTCTGTTTACCAATAGGGCTTAATTATCTTCCTTGCATCCTTACAATATCATTTATTTAAACGTTCGCCATGTGTTTATGCATTTAAATAAAAATAATAATAATTTAGTTTATTATAGTTAAAAACTTGTCTTTTTTTAAACGTAAAGAAATATTCTACTGGCCATTACAAAAAATCCTTACAGTTTTGCCCTGTAATACTCTGAATTTCTTTCATAATAGACTTTGGGAAACCTGCAGGACCCCTGTGTATAATTTTTTTTTTTTTTTTTATTTAGACCAAATCTGTTTTTTACATGTGTATATATAGCATTTTTAGAATGCTGGTCACTGTACATTTTTGTGGGATTTCACAAGCAGAACCTTTTTTGTTGTGCAAAAACTAAAGAACGTAGCATTGGAACAGCACCAGGATGACTTTTTCTTTTTATGATAAGTATCCCTTTAAGCTGTTTTGTTGTTCTAGCTTACACTCTGCTGCTTCGCAACTATGCATTGCAGCATTTCTCAACACGTCTCCATAAGATTAATCACCCATATTCTATTAAAACACACACTTCACCAAAATCTTGACTTGTTTTCTCAGTGCACAACTTCAACATTCATAAAAGTACCACTTTTTGAAAAAATAAATAGATTGGTAAACACAAGATGAAGAGAAATGCCAAATAGATCTGTCTGGCATAAAGACACTTGTCAATGTCAGTATTTAGTGTTAAATAATACATTAATTTATTTGTTTTAACCCAAACTCTGTTGTATACTTTTCAGAACATTTGGAATATGCAACACTTGTCACATGGGACCGTTCTTTAGTTGCTATTATATAATTCAGAAAAGAAAGAATGTGGCGTTGGAACAGCACTAGGGTTATATATCCCTTATATCCCTTTAAGCTGTTCTGTTGTTCAATATTCACAACTCTTTCAACTCTCACAACTTTTTCTCTCCTCTTTTTTTAAATATTTCCCAAATGATGTTCTACAGATGATTTAACAGACCAATTAATTTATCACAGTATTTCCTATAATATTTTTTCTTCTGAAGAAAGTCTTATTTGTTTTATTTCGGCTAGAATTAAAGCAGTTTTTAATTTTGAAAAAATAACTTTAAGGTCAATATTATTAAGCCCCTTAAGCAATATTTTGTTAGATTGTCTACAGAACATTCAATACAATGATTTGTCTTTAACCCTAACTTAACCTAGTTAAGCCTTTAAATGTCACTTTAAGCTGAATACTAGTATCTTTAAAAATATATAGTCAAATATTATTATTTACTGTCATCAAGGCAAAGATAACAGAAATTGGTTATTTGATTAAATTGGTTAATAAAACTATAATGTTTAGAAATGTTGAAAAAAACCTTTCCATTAAACAGAAATTGGGGGGAAAATATACAGGAGGGCTGATAATTGTCTTCAACTGTATGCATTGCAGCATTTCTCTACATGTCTCTCTAAGATGACTCGCTTATATTCCAGCAACTAACAAACACACACTCCCTTACTGTTCTCCGGTTGTAGCTAGCTAATGTGGCACGCTGATGGTCTGGTGTGTTAGGACAGGCTTTGACAGGCTGTTTGAATGGCTCATGTCTCTGCTCTTCCAGGACGGAGGCACCAGAGGGCGCCGCAGTGCCATCGAGGCTGATATGAAGATGAAAAAGTGAAGCGAGACGTCGTCACGAGTTCAAATAGGACTCATTTCCCTGTTTCTTAAAGACGTTCAGGCTAGGTTTAGTTACTCGGGTTTGATTCAGCAGTTTGACACGGTCTAGTTAGAAAAAAAAAATAAAGAGACTTTATAAGGGCTTGACCCTTTCTTTACACGGATATCCTTCAGTTCTAGAGCTGAAAATTGGTTTAATGTGCTCTGACTCACTTGTTGGAGTTTAGAGGAGTTGGGTAAGTTTTTGATTTAATGTCATCACTGGCATCTTAAAAAAATGCTGAATGTACCACCATAATGACCACTAGATGGTTAGAAACCAGAATGTTACTACAAGCCATTGTTCAAACACAAAGATCATCGTCGCCTTATCACATTAGGGAACGCTGAACGTCAAGAGCATAAAATAAATAAAAAGAAGCTCTTCTATAGGAATGAAGGAGGATGCTCGGTTTTCTTTAAGCTTGATTTTTGCCTAGTCAGGATTTTTACAGTTTAAAGGCCTAAAGTACTACGTTATGTTCTTCAAAGTGAGTAAATCTGTACGTTTAGAAAGAACATATAGTTTTGTACAGGGTCTTCGTGTACAGTGTTTTTGTATAGTGTCGTGAAATGTTTTAATAAAACATGAGTCTGCAAATAAAAAAGGGAGTCCATGGGTTATTTTAAAAATAATTTATTCACATTTCAGCACTTTCCAAATACAGTTACAAATGCTTCACCGTGAGACAATGCCAGCTTGTCCCGTTCACGTGAAAACATCAATAAGCATTAAACGACATCAACGTACAAGAGTGGAGTGAGTCACGTCCAAACCCAAACCCTCTTGAGTCCCTGAACATCAGTAAACAATAGTACAGATTCAAAGCTGAACATTCTGTAGTCGCAAACACACCCATCACTGATCTTATCTCTCACACACACATAGAAAACATACCTAACAACAACTAGTGTCAAAGTAGTGCTTGTTACAGAACTCAAGATATGATGCTTTGAGCTTTACAACGTTATAGAACAATTTGCTTATTGATTCGAAAGCTTTGGGTCAGTAACATTTGAGAAAAAAAATAAATAAAAATATTGGCTAAAAACTAAATCAAACTGAAATAGTGTTTTCAAAAAGTGTGAGAAAAAAAACAAATTTAAATTTCACTAATTATTATATCATAATATAAACAATATCTATTTTGTGTAGCATTACAATGCCTGATTAAAAAAAATAGTATATTTTAAAGCAAAAATGTATAGTAATACTGTACAAATAACTAATAATACAGCATCGCAGTGTTTAAATGATCTTTGAAAAATCCTACTGAACCCATCTTTTGAACATTAGTGCATATGTATCTGGTTTTACGCTCTTAATTATTTGTATGTATATTAACAAAGCATTTTAAAATACAGTAACAACAACATACCCGCTTGTTGTGTTAGAAATGTTGGCTGCATCATAGCAACTTTCCTTGAACTGAAGTGTTTAAACATTATTCAGTGAATTCTGAATGTAACAGTGAATATCATTGGGGTAAAGTTGGATTTATATTCGCACGTTCGGACATTCTCCTTGATATCATTTCAGAAAAGCATTCTTGTAAATTCCACATAGGGAAATCATGTTCGCAGCCAATGACGTTCAAAGTACAACATGGTTGACAGGCAATGAAATGGTCGTAATGTTGTATTAAAGTCGTACTATCGTCCGATTTCAGACTGAATATTCAAACCCAATCAATATAGGGTTCGTTAAAATGAACGAACGTGCGAATATGATACCACCTTTACCTCGATGTGAATAACAGTGTGCAAAATGAGCTCGTCTTCCTCTGAAACCTCTGCCATGGACTCATTTCTTTTCCTATTATTACCACGGTGTTAATAAAACTCCAGTACGGTGGGAGTAGCGGACGAGTAGAGCTTGCGTTTGATTATCCGGTATTCCCTCCGAATGCTCAACACCTTCCCTCCACCGAACAGGATCTTCAGAGGAGGCCATCCTCCCAAATCCGGCTGCAGGATCACGGAGACCTCAAATGTTGGCGTGAGACTCTGATCTGGAATAACTGTGCCTAGATTCAGTAGTGTGCCCTTGTTTTCCATGAACATGTGGATCAGAGCTCCCCGTATCCCACACGGCTCGTCCACAGATAATCGCAGGATGTCTCCAGCCAGCCGTGTGGTCATGCGTCTGGGCAAACGCAGCACCTGGCAGCGCAGACTCGCTCCTTTGGCCTCATAGAGGCACTTCTCAATGCGTTTGGACAGGTCAAGCTGAAGACACACATCTTCACCTTCCTCCTCTTCCAAACTGCACGCAGAGCCCAGACCTGTGGATGAGGAAACAAGCTCAGCTGATTGGACAGAAACTCAACGCCTCAGCAGGCTGACTGTGACCCCTGTGGATCATTAGATCAGGAAAGCAACACAGTCAGCCTGGGTTAGTGTCATCAGCTGATCGTGGATTGTAGAGGGCAGAATTTGTGTTGCAATTTTAAGAAACAGGAAGTTTTGTACATGCTTACTCATGAGTGTGTCAGCAATACGATCACAAGTTCTTGAAAATGACCATAATGGGATGATAACGGGAAACCCAGGGTATTAAAATCACAATTAATATATTAAGGTGGTTCACGGTCATATGAAATTAAAACTAATTGAACTTGTTCACATTTATAATAAATTGTGAAAAACTTAATAAATTAAAGACTAATGTCCTTCAATTAGTTACAAAAGTGTGCAGCGATAATTTTTATAATTGACAATTAAATACAATGTATTTTATTTATATATA
>CAIGQQ010033255.1:8024042-8046325 GCA_903798035.1 Danio albolineatus
AATTAGCACAGGCTCACCAAAATTGGACAATAGAAGATTGGAAAAACGTTGCCTGGTCTGATGAGTCTTGATTTCCGCTGCGACATTCGGATGGTAGGGTCAGAATTTGGTGTCAACATCCTTTGGATGCTGGTGGTGGTGTTATGGTGTGGGGGACATTCCACATATCTATAGAGCACCTTTGGGATGTGGTGGAACAGGAGATTCGCATCATGGATGTGCAGCTGACAAATCTGCAGCAACTGTGTGACGCTGTCACATAAATATGGAGTAAAATCTCTGAGGAAATTTCCAATACCTTGTTGAATCTATGCCATGAAGCATTAAGGCAGTGCTGAAGGCAAAAGGGTGTCCAACCCGGTACTAGTAAGATGGAGTGTGTACATTCCAAAGTCTGAGCAACTTCAAGTTTTCATAATAATATGCTTAATGTGTATATGATAATTTCAAAAAAGTACAATAAAGACACAAAGTATTTGAATTCTTTAATATTATGTGCGGCATTAAAACAAGAATAATTTCAAGTCTAAACACATTTTGCCCACTCTGTAAAAAAAAAAAAAAAATGCTGTGTTCCACACAATTCCTTCATGTTGTCCCAACACAAATTGATTAAACTAAATTGTTTTTACAAATTCAAGTGGAATAGACATAAAACAATTACACTATCCCCTCAAAAAAACGTAATTGTGTTTTCAGCTCATTTTAAATAAGTAGTTTAAACAAGCAGCAAAAGTCATTATTTCAGTGTGTGTTTTAATGCGCAATAATTTAATTTCGTTTCATCACGTTAGATGGGTTAAAATAATCAGTGGTCTCCACAGGCTCAGATCTTAGGGATTGAGGTGGGCTGAACATGAGGGTGGGATTGTCGCTCATTGGCTCTTCGCGAAAAGTGGCTAGCAGCACGCCATTACAGTTCCCGACTGGACCCTCTTCTGGAACTGGGTGAACTTCATTTGGTGGGTCCATGAAAATCTCACCATCCTGCTGCCTCAGGTGCTGGAAGAGCTCTCTGGAGAGGTAATGAGGATCACCCGTGTGCTCGTCTGAGGGAGAAAAAAAGTGAATGAAATCAGTGTTTTTGATTTCAAATGTGAAATGAACTACTGTGAAACTGTAGGAAAAACACACAAATATACACTTTAGAAAATGCTGGGATGTCCCAACACAAATCGATTAAGTTAACTGAATTGGATTTACAAATTTAAGTGGATTAAACATAAAAGTATTAAGTCGCCCCCAAAAGTATTTTGAGTGTGTTTAAAGGTGTCATATGCTGCATTGATCCAATAACCCACAGAGCAAATTTTCTCTGGCCCAGTTTTTGCCTGGCCCACATGCCACAGTGAATTACAGTCAGGGCTTGACATTAACTTTCTTGATCACCAGCCACTGTGGCTAGTAGTTTTCCACCGTTACTAGCCACTCGCCATTTTCACTAGTCACAATTTTGTTATTGGGGAAATAGATTTTATATGCATAAATTTGACTTTGGCATGCTAAAATTACTTCATTTAGATTTTGTTTTTCCTCATTCCTCCTCGTTCATTTCACTTTTTTGTGTGTGTGTGTATGAGCTTACTCAATGAGCACGAGCAAATGTGTTGTGTTATCATAAAAAAGTGTCGCGTTGCAATTAGTATTCAACACAACACAATAAGGATTGGAACTGGTTGTTGAATTATTTATTTTCTAAATTGATGAACAAATTGAAAAATTGTGAAGAACTTGTTTACATTTCTATGTTTGTATGGTATTGCATGTTATATCAAGAAAAAAAAAGCTAATAAAAATGTCATTTTCAAAAAAAAAAAAAAATTGTGGCAAGGAAATAATTAGTTTGGGGTGGCCAGAAAAAAAAGGTAATTAGTACTGTAGCTTCCAGTACTGTAATGTCTACAGTACTGTAAAATATGATGCTATATTGATGGCGTATCCGCAGCTGTATCGCATCTAGACTACACCATAAAACAGTAACATGAAAAATACATAAAATCATGTTTCCGGAATATTTGTACAAGTCGGGATTCAATTTAAAGGACATTAACAACGTGCACACGCACGGTCCACTAGGCCATGTGATACAGAAAAATTATCTGACCATGCCAGTCAAATGCAGATTCGCTAGGTCTCGAAACGCTTCTGAACTGATCGATGCTTTGAATCGCTTTAGTCACGTGACCAGGTGTTTCGAAACACTTGCGCTTCGGGATCTCGACACTGTGTCAAAATCATAGACTGTAAAAAATATGGACGTAGTATCTGTGACGTCACCCATAGGTTTCTGATGAACCCAAAAGAAGCTACTAGTAGGCGTGGCCAACCGTTGCCATTTTGTTCGCATGTCATCGCACCAACCGAGGCATACCAAATAAGGGCAAAGAGGCGGAGCGTGGGCGGAGCGTGAGCCGAGCTACGGGACGCATGCTGGCATTTAGCTAAGGGCTTTCTTATGGGAGAAACACATAATATTTCATTACCTGCGACTTGTTTGTGTTCTGACCACATGTGCTTGGTTGTACACTATATCAATAAAGCGTTTAGTCTGTTGAAAACACTGTTGTAATACATCAAGCCACTTAACATCGTTCTTAAGACGTTTTTCAACAGGAAGAAAGTGCGCATTACATCCAAATACTTCAGATATAGTCTGTGTTAGTAAATGCAGGGCTATTTAGGAAATCCAGGCAGAACACTGTATGACAATGCTTCAGATGACGATTTTATAGACTACAGCTGATCAATCTGTCAGATTCTGGAGTGCATTAGAGTTCTGAAGAACATTATAAATCATAAATTATCCTAAATAAAGCAATTACATTTATAGATATGGTATAAGTATATAATTTCACTCACCTGGGAAACGGAGGCCACGTGAATGGTTTGTGAGCACAATTAAGTGCACACAGCATGCCATATTATCTGATAATTGTAGAAATAATTCTAAAAGGCAATTGACTGTGTAAAGCCACATAAAACAACACAAAAATACGATGAATTTGCCGAAATCAGCGGCTAATCAGCCGGAATCAGCTGAGGTGACGTGACGGCGACCAGCAGGACTAGCTGTCACTCAAGTGGCCACGCCCTTAATTATGCAAACTTAATTTAGCTTAATATAAAGGAAACGGATGAGTTATAAAAAAAATTCACCCCCCTCACAGTTGTCATGAAGGTTAATATAAGCTATATGAACCAAAATCGCTCTTTGTACCAGGCTGTAAACACCTTTTTTTCTGCTGTAAAGTTGGCCATTTCACCAGTGGGCTCATTAGAGATTTGCTCTATTATGGAGCCAGGACTAGCAGAATTTTCGATGAATTGCAGTTTTAGTTACTTCCGTATTGGCTTCCCGAGGGAGAGCGGGAGGTTGTCGCTTGGTCAAAATGTCAGTTTCACGTCAGCCATACCTACTTTACGCACACTATGGACGTGCTTTTTCTGACCTGATTGGTAGAATTTTTTACTCAATTGGATTTAAAATGTGGGTCAAGGGCCAAACTTATGTGGCCCACATATTAATTTTTAAAATCTGGGCCAAATATTACATTTTACATCTGGCCCGAATCCTGTGTGCCGCCTTAAAGACGGTGCCACCACTGCCAAATCCAAGCCATGTTTGGCCCACATGCTGTATGCCAGTGCCGGATGAATGCCTGCTGTGCCAGATTTATGCCAAATCTGGGCCAGAATTCTTTGCTACTAGGAAAATGAAATGATTCTTTCATTTAAGTCATGGTTGTGAATGGAGTCTCTCACCGTTGAGCAGGATGAGCCGGTACCGGTTCCGACACTCTAGAGAATTATCCAGAATCTGGCTGAGGGTTCTGTAGAAGAGCAGGACCTGCTGCCTCCGTTCTCTCTCTCCAAACCCTGCACTGCTCTCCTGGGACATCTGATAGAGCGTCAGCAGTGGTGTGGCATATTCCAAAACGCAGGTAAACGTCTGTGGAAGGCGAGAAACACTGGGTTTACCTTTTTTAGCAGTAAGTACAGCTTTTATCCACAAGGAGATGCTGTTTTGACAGCTAAATGTTGTCCTACTGTAAATGCGGCACTGTATGTGGATTTGCACATTATCATCCTTCTATCCGGTCTGTTTTAATGCAGTTCATTGAAAATGATGTGTTTGTAGTGCCTGGATGTTATACTGTTTATGGTGGATTGTCTAAGCATGTTTCTGTGTATAATGATATGGCTAAAAAAAAGACAAGTTGTGTGAGGAATGTTCAAGGCTGCACACAGTTGGGTTGCATTTCACAAAGCAGGTTATGTGACATATCCAGGTAAGTTTACATAAAGGTAACAGATAACTTTAACTTTCAGTTCCAAGAACAGAGGTTACTTTTAGGAAATTGTCGGTGAAGGCTTTTCATTTGTTTTTTGAGAACCGCAATTTCATCTTCCTGTTTAGAATCACTCCTAGTAATGTTTCCGTTGCATATGGGCTTATGATCAGTAGCAGTTTGTGACTGCATTACTATTGCAGCAAATTGAGACTTCATCTCTTTCATTTCGGCTTTCAGCATTTGAATCTCTTTGTGTTTAAGGTCAATATCCACATTAGCACTTAGTTCTTGTACTGTAGTTGGGTTGCATTTCACAAAGCAGGTTATGTGCCTATAACATCTTTATTTCTGAGGTTGATTTAGTTTACTTCAGAGGGATCAGTGATATGTCACACTGACAAACTTTCAGCTCTGACACATTGACACCAAGAGTCGAGTCGGCTCGGTTCTATGAATCGGCTCCCTTAAGTGAACAGTAAAGAGTCGAATCCGCCTAAAACCGATTGCTTTTTTTGTATAATAATGTAAGACACAACAATATGATTCATTACTATTTAATTATACTGCCCAGCCACACGCATTTTATACAGTAGGGGTACACTAATTGCATGTTGATGTGTGAACACGTGCTAAAATAATTCCCGAGCAAAGAGTTTAATGTTCAATGATTCAATGTCACGCGAGTGCTGAACCGAACCAGTGACCTCTAGGTAATGACAGGCGCCAAATACTCAATTAGTTTTGTTACAGTTTGTTACGCTTTGGCTAAGCACAAACTTATGTTCATTAAAAATTATTCCAAATTTCCATGTTAACCATATAAAAATAAATAAAGGTACAGTGCACCCAAAAATGAACATTTACTATAACATTCATGTCATTTCAAACCTTGCTGATTGTCATTACTATGAATTGTTACAGGTAAATCCTGTAAAGTAATACTAATGTTATTTACTTTGAAACAATATAGTAATGTTGTGAAATTCTGGGAATTTTTTACAGTGAGGCTATCACGTAATGAACCATTTTATAATGCAAAGAACCATTTTGGGCTACAAAGAACCATTTGGGACTACAAAGAACTATTTGGGGCTGCAAAGAACCATTTTTGAGTTGAATACGTTCCATGGCTGTTAAAGGTTCTTTAAAGAACCATCTACACCAACAAAGAACCTTTAAAGCACCTTTATTTTTAAGAGCGTAGTGGACATTTGAAGTGGATCAAAAATGAGTTTTGCAAAATTGTCCAAAAACAAAAACGGCTGTTGTTAAATACCTTTAGGACAACTTTAATCAAATGTTTTGAACCACTTCGAAAATCTCCTCTCGCACATAGTGGATCTGCATTCAAAAGTTATACAGTGGTGAGAACATTTGTTTGCCCCCTTTCATATTTCTCTCTTTTTTTGTCTTGTATGTCACACCTAAATATTACAGATCTTCAAACTAACGAAATATTAGTCAACGGAAAAACACCATGCACTTAATAAATGAAAGTTTTTATTATTAAGGGAAAACAAAATCCAAAACTATAGCTATGTGAAAAAGTGTTTGCCCCCCTGTTAAAACATAACTCTTGTGTATAACACCTGAGATCAACATCTCTAGCCACTCCCAGGCCCGATTACTGCCACACCTGTTTGCAATCAAGAAATGACTTAAATAGGGTGTGCCTGACAAAGTGAAGTAGACCAAAAGATCCTCAAAAGCCAGACATCATGTCGAGATTCAAAGAAATTCAAAAACAAATGAGAAAGAAAACCAGATCTACAAACTACAAAAACATGGAACATTGGAGAACCTTCCCATGAGTCTGACTAAAATTACACCAAGTGCGCAACGACAACGCATCCAAGAGGTCACAAAGACCCCAAAACAACACCCAAAAAACTGCAGGCCTCACTCGCCTTGGTGAAGGTGAGTGTTCATGACTCCACCATAAGAAAGAGACTACGCAAAAATTGAATTGCAGAGATCCAAGATGGATAACAAAAGCTTGTTTTAGTTTTGTCGGAAAACTGATTTTGATGGTCCCCAAGACTTTTGGGAAAATACTCTGGACTGACGAGACAAACGTTGATCTTTTTTGAAGGTGTGTGTCCCATTATGTGTGGTGTAAAAGTAACACTGTATTTCAGCAAACAGAACATCATACCAACAGTAAAGTGTGGTTGTGGTAGTGTGACGGTCTGGGGCTGTTTTGCTGCTTCAAGTCCTGGAAGACTTGCTGTGATAAATGGAACCATCAATTCTGCTGTTTCAGAAGCTCACCTCATTGTTGTGGGTGACCTTGTAGACGCTGTTCTTGTAGCTGCGTTTTCGCACTCCTGCCCTGTCCAGCTTGAGCTCTGGAAGGTTTTCATGGAAGACCACATTGGTGTCCTCCTCTTCAGGTTTGTTTGGGACTCTGGCATTGAGGGGCAGAAGGATATGTAGACGTGGAGAACTCAGTCGTTCTCCTCCTGAGGAGTATTCTCTGACCTTCTCTTCTAAATCTGCAGATCAAAATTATTATTATTATTTTTTTTGCATGAAAGCATAAAGCAAGAAATGTAATGTTCCAAAGTTAGTTTGTATCAGTTTGCTCAGTACATTCTGAAGCCACTGAATAGCGTTGAATATCATTTTTAAAGCAGCAGTCCATAAGTTCTGTCTCTTTGTCACCATCTCAGTTTGAAATCAGCAGTTTATTTTTTTTTTGTTTCGTTTTATGTGTATAGCAAATTTAAAGACAACATATGTTGACCAAAATGCTTTCATTTTCATCATTTTCAAATCAGACAACACCCAACATCTACATGTATACATATGTAAACGAAATAACATGAATTGCAGTTATTTGTGGAATAATATTCTTTATGAGAGTGCCGGTGCGGCTTCTTGTGGATGAATAAAATTTTTGGCTTTGAATGTTTTTTAAAAAAATTCATGAACAATAACAACACATTTAATACAAAATTATAACATGCAAACTATTTCAAACGTTAGACAAATAACTTCACAGGAATACTTTCATTTAGATTTAGTTTAAAGCAACTTAGATTTACAAATTTCGTTTTTAAATGCTCTAAAAATGTTTTTGTACCCTGTAAATTTACACGTATGAAAGTGAAATTTGGACAGAGAGAAAAAAAAAACAATAACTGAGGAACAAAACATATTTGTGGTTGACCAAACTGAACCAGAATTTCTAGGACAAGAATCTTGAATACATTAATGTTTGTTCTATCATTTCCCATCAAGCAGGTGGAATATTAGGCAAATATGTAATTTTTTTCTTTAATTTAGCTTAGTATTTAATTACAGTGGGTAGCACAATCGCCTCACAGCAACACTGCTGGTTCGATCCCTGGCTGGGTAAGTTGGCATTTCTGTGTGAAGTTTGCATGTTCTCCCTGTGCTCACATGGGTTTCCTCCGGGTACTCCGGTTTCCCACATAGTCCAAAGACATGCGCTATAGGTGAACTGATTAAGCTAAATTGGTCATGAATGAGTGTGGATGTTTTCCAGAGTTGGGTTGCGGCTGAAAGGGCATCAGCTGCGTATAACATATGCTGGATAAGTTGGCGGTTCATTCCGCTGTGGCGACCCCTAATTAATAAAGGGGCTGAAAAAGAAAATGACTGAATGAATTTAATTACACCTGCTTTTTTTCCATAGCAAACTAACATCTGATAAAACAACGAGCTCCGTCTTTGTCATGGTATGGCAGCACAGTAATGTAACACAGTAGTCTAGCATTAAATAGTAAAATTATCTAAACTTTTTATGACATTGTTGAACGAGATGTTAACAGTATAATCCGAATGATGCATGCTAAGCTAAGCTAAAGTAGCCGACTCAATCCAGACCCGGAGATTGTCTGAGTGGATTCAAAAATGGTAAAACTCAACTCTTTAACTTTAGGAGAGTTTCCAAAACAAAGGTGGAGCGTTCCTTTAAAGAGCCCCTATTATACATTAAAAGGGGTCATATTTTGGTCTCCAAAAGCAGGCTAATATGCATGCATGGTCAAAAAACACTTTCATTGTCTTATATTATGCATTTATTTTTACCTCATTATCCCAGCGACTCCTATATGAATCATTCAGTGATTCATTTGTTCCCAAACTCCTCCTTAGCGTGATGCTAAACTGCGCTGATTGGACCGATGACCCAGTCTGTTCCGATTGGTCGACATCATTCAGTGGGAGAGAATGCCCACCACAGCTTATCAGTATTGAAGTAGTCATAGTGTGTGCGTGAGCTAATCTGCTTACACTCGTTTTTATCGGGAGTCGCCCGTATTTTAGACACCTCACCCCCGAAACTAACCACCGGTCTCCCAGCATACTGCTCTATTCTTAACCATAAGTAAAAACAGCAACACACATGCAGTATTAGTGCACACAGCAGCAAAAGCTGAACCATTATGAAACAGGACCACTGCATGTGTGTAGGAGAGCTGATGTATCCACAGCAACGACAAACAGCAGAGGAACACAAGTTCACAAATGCATTTTAATCTGTAAACAATCTGCGTCACGTTTACAGCGTGCTTTTAGACGCGATATGAGAATACAAGTTAACCAGATACACTACAAGCGGTTACAAGTTACAAAACACAATTAAATGCATAATTTACAAGCTAGAGAAAACAATGAGGTGCTCCAAGGAAGAGGTGCTCCAAAGAATGGGAGAAACTGTCCAAAAATTGGTCTATCAAGCTTATTGCATCATACTCAAAAACACTTGAGGCTGTTATAGGTGTCAAAGGTGTTTCAACGAAGTTTTGAGCAAAGAATGATTTTTTAAAATTATTATTATTTCCCCTTCATTTTAAAATACATTCGTAAGAATTTCAAACAAGCTTGTTGTCATTACGGAGTATTTCTTGTTGAATTTTGAGGGAAAATAATTAATTGAATCTAATTTGTTGGCTATAACAACAAAATGTGGGGAAAGTAAATCGCTGTGAATGCTTCCAGATGCAGTGTAGTTTGAGTAAAACGTTTGTGACTGCCGCCCTCTAGAGGAGTCAACATGAAGCGTCTCTTTCATGTTTACCTGGAAGGAGAAGTTTGAGGTAGCCGATATAGAAAGACCAGGCCAGACCATGAGCCACGTTCATCTTCTTTGCTTCACATATTTCTGAAATCTCGACTGGAGCTGGGCCCTGGGGAAAAAATAAAACCAAAATATTTTTTCATATAAGAAACCTGAACACCACAATTGATGTGTAGTTGGTTACATGGTTTTTACATTTTAATTGTACATGGTTTTTCAAAGCTAAGTACATATAAAAATTCTGTACTAGAAATTTGACATTTTAAATTCAGCAGAAGTAAAAATGTCCATTACAGCATTTGTCTGTAAATCAGTAATGAAGAAAAACAATTTTAGTGGATTGCGTAACACTGGGGACACATGAGAAGGAATTTCTAAATATAATTTAGAGATGTGGTTTTTCATTGGAAACCAGAGCTGAAGAGAAAGACTGCGAGCAGAAAACCACAAGTTTTATTTTTTGGAACATCTAAAATTTTCAGTATTATAACAAAACGGCAGTGTTAAAAACTACCTAATGTGGGGGGCCAGTTTTATGTTTGCATTACCACATACTCTGTGTTTTGCATTTTAAGTAAAAATCTGGATGTTTTAAATAGTTTATGTAATAACTTAAACAGCATTAATTCATATGTTTCTGTGTTTTGTGGTTGATTTAGCAATTTTTAATGTTATGGGACTTGATCGAGGTTATTAAAATTACTTTTAATAACATTTGAGTTGTTTAATTTACTATAATTGTCTGGCTTGGTGGTGCAAATTACAGAAAAAACAAGCGGTGTTCATATATTTTACAGAATTATTTCAATATGCATTATTTTATGTACAGTATAATTTCAGACTACCAAACATGACACATTATTAGTGGTGTAAAGTAACTAATTACAAATACTCAAACTACTGTAATTGAGTAGTTTTTCTCAAGAAATGTAATTTACTGAGTAGTTTTAAAAACGTGTACTTTTACTTTCCCTTGAGCACGTTTAATGCAGTATCTGTACTTTTACTCCACTACTTTCCTTCAACCTGCAGTCACTACTTTATTTCTTTCTTGTCTTTGGTCATTGTCTAAAGTAGACAAATCAGTCCTGTGATTCCTGTCCAATTAAATCACACATAGAAAGTAAATCACATCATACTAAACAACCTCAAGACATGGGCGCTTTATAAATGCAGCAAACCTTTGGGGAACATTAAAAATGTCCAAGATGTTTAAAACCTTTACACGCAATGATCCAGAGACTGTTTATAGACTGCACGTCACTGAAAATGATGGATGTCGACTGTATGATGACTGAAATCACCAAACAGCTTTAAACAATCACTAAATGGAACAAATGAAGAATGGAAGGAAAGGCCAAATAAAAGGAAGGACTGAACAAGGAATGGAAGGAAGGATCGAAGAACCAAATAAATGAAGGAAGGATTCAAGGAAGGACTGAACAAACTAAGCAAGGAAAGAAGGAATGAACGAATGAACAAAGAGCCTAATGAAGGAGGGAACAAAAATATGAAAGAAAGAATGAGCGAACAAATGAAGGGAGGAAAGAAGGAAGGACCAAACGAATGAAGGAAGAATTCAATGAAGGACTGAACAAACTAAGGAAGGAATGAACGAACAAATGAATGAATGAACAAAAGGACCTAATGAAGGAAGGAACAAAAATATGAATGAATGAAGGAAGGAGGTAACAAACGAATGAATGAAGGAAGGAAGGAGAAAACAAATAAATAACTGAAGGAAGGTTGGAAGGAACGAACGGAAATAGGAAGATCCCTAAATACACTACACGTTGTTTGTGCAGGGATGTGTAAACTTAACATTCTGTAAACGGATCAACTTTTCTACAGTGTAATACTCACTACTCACTACTCTTGAGTACTTTTAAAAGGTCTACTTTTTACTCATACTTTGAGTAATATTTACTACAGATATTTTTACTCTACTTGCACTACATTTTTGGGCAAGTAATGGTTACTTGAGTATGATTTTTTAGTACTCTTTTCACCAATGCGCATTATTAAACTGAATTAGAAAGTGTGAATTAATGGAAAACCCTGTTAATAATCAGATCTTATACAGTATAAAGAAACAGCATTTGCTTTACTGCAGTACTTTATGCAGAAAACCTGGAAAGATCCCCCTCCAACCCCCGAACTTTTCAATCCCTCTACACGTTAACAATTTTTATAAATACACAGCATTTAACTGTAATATAAACAGAATTTTACTTTAGGACAGTTATGCAGTATGTTACTGTTTTTCAAAGTTCCATTGTAAAAATGACTGTATATTTTACAGCAAACATATACAATACTGTTTATACATACACAAGATAAATGGTATTTGTGCTGTAATTGATTTATGGTAAGTTATTGGTGAGCTGAATGGTAATATGAAATGTACTTTACTGTAGGACAGTTATGCAATAGATTACTGTATTTAAAAAGTTGCATTGTGAAAATGACTTTATTTTACAGTAAAGATATGCAATACTGTATATACATACACAAGGTGAATGGTGCTGTAAATGTAAATACCATATTTGTGCTGGAATTGATTTACAGTAAGTTACTGGTGAGCTGAAATGTAATATGAACTGTACGTTACTGTAGGACAGTTATGCATTAGATTACTGTATTTAAAAAGTTGCAATGTGTAAATGACTTTATTTTACAGTAAAGATATATGACACTGTAAATATATATCACTATATAAATGGTGCTGTATATGTAAATACAGTGTGTTGTAATTGATTTACGGTAAGTTACCGGTGAGCTGAACTGTAATATGAACTGTACTTTACTGTAGGACAGTTATGCAGTAAATTACTGTATTTAAAAAGTTGCAATGTGAAAATGACTGTTTATTTTACCGTAAAGATATATGATACCGTCAATATATATCACTATATAAATGGTGCTGTATATGTAAATAAAGTATTTGTGCTGTAATTTATTTACAGTAAGTTACTGGTGAGCCGAACTGTAATATGAACTGTACTTTACTGTAGGACAGTTATGCAGTAGGTTACTGTATTTTATAGTTGCATTGTAAAAATGACTGTTTATTTTACCGTAAAGATATATGATACTGTAAATATATAGCTCGATAAATGGTGCTGTATATGTAAATAAAGTATTTGTGCTGTAATTTATTTACAGTAAGTTACTGGCCAGCCTAACAATTATATGAACTGTACTTTACTGTAGGACAGTTATGCAGTAGGTTACTGTATTTTAAAGTTGCATTGTGAAAATAAATGCTTATTTTACATTAAAGATATACAATCCTGTAAATATATAGCAAGATAAATGGTGCTGTATATCTAAATACAGTATTTGTGCTGTAATTTATTTACAGTAAGTTACTGGGGAACTAAACTCAAATATAAACTGTATTTTACTGTAGGATAGTATTGCAGTAGGGTTTTTTATTTCAAAGTTGCACTGTGAAGACGACTATATTTTACAGTAAAGATATACAATACTGTAAATACATATACAGCAAAATAAAGGTGCTGTAAATGTAAATAGAGTATTTTCACAGTAAATGATTTACAGTAATTTACTGCTGCCAGTAAGTTACTGTAGATTGTAAAGGAAATTGTTTAAAGTGTGGTCCTCACTTCACGGTCAAATTTGCGTAGGCCCCCGGAGAGACGAGGATCACCTCTGCTCATAAGTCGACAAAAACTGCACTGTGTAAGCTCAGCTTTACACATCTATAAGGTCTCAAGTGATAAAGTTGCTTATACAAGCACACACAATTATCACATTTTACCCATACACAGTTTTTTTCTTCTTTTCTTTCAGAGCTATACTACAAGTGGAAACACATCTTTTTTAATGGTTCATTACAGATGAATCACTGTCTGGCAATGTGGGATTTTCAGTAGCAAGATAAAGGTGAGGATCTGAAGTATTATATCACTTTGTAAGGATCCAGCATAATCTGTTGTTTGCTTTGTCGTTTAATAGAGCCTTTGGATGTAATGTCATGACTTATTAAAGGGATGGTTCAACCACAAAGCCATTGACATCCACAAAAAATATTCGTAAATTAGCTTTCTTTCCGTATTTTGTGATTCATTTTTATTTATTTTTCCCTATTTATTTATACTTTTGAACTGCAATAGGGAAACCTGGTCTTTCTTCCAACAACTTTTAACCTAGAAAAGTTTGAAAAAGTGACTTTTAATCGTTTAAAGTGATCTATTGTCTGGGTTGGTGTTTTATACACTGTAAAAAAAAATCTGTAATTTAACTGTTTATTTCCGGCAGCTGGGGTGCTGGGGAAAAAAAAAAGTTAAATATCAGATATTAAATTACAGAAATTTCCTCAAATTTAAACTTCTGGTGAATTTCTGTAATTTAATATCCGTTATTTTACAGTAAATTTCTGAAATTTAATATCCATTATTTTATGGTAAATTTCTGAAATTTAATATCTGTTATTTTACGGTAAATTTCTGTAATTTAAAATCTGTAATTTTACGGTAAATTTCTGTAATTTAATATCCATTATTTTACTGTAAATTTCTGTCATTTTATATCTGTTATTTTATGGTACATTTCTGTAATTTATTATCCATTATTTAAAGGGAAATTTCTGTTATTTAATATCCGTTGTTTTACAGTAAATTTTAGTAATTTAATATCCGTTATTTTACAGTAAATTTCTGTAATTTAATATCCGTTATTTTACAGTAAATTTCTGTAATTTAATATTCGTTATTTTATGGTACATTTCTGTCATTTATTATCCGTTTATTTACAGTAAAGTTTGGTAATGTAATATCCGTTATTTTAGGGTAAATTTCTGTAATTTAATATTCGTTATTTTACGGTACATTTCTGTAATTTAATGTCCGTTATTTACAGTAAATTTTGGTAATTTAATATCCGTTATTTTACGGTAAATTTCTGTAATTTTATATCCATTATTTTACAGTAAATATGGTAATTTAATATTCGTTATTTTACGGTAAATTTCTGTGATTTAATTTGAAATTCCAGCTGCCGGAAATAAACCATCAAATTATGGATTTTTTTTTACAGTGTATTACAGTATAAAAGCTTATAATAAACTTTACAAATTTTAGAAATAAAATATCTGCCATTTTACAGACTTTTTTTCTCTATATATCTTTTCTAATACCATCATTTCAAACTTCTAAAATGTCAATAAAAGTCACTTTGTTAAACTGTAGAGTTGAACTGTCAACATCATAAGTCAACAGAGCAGAGATCAAGCTCAATGCAAACATCTTGTGTATTCAAAAGAAGAAAGGAAATCAAACAGGTTTGGAACAATTGTAAATAAATGATGAAGAATTAGAATTTTGGCGAGTCAACTATCCTTTGAGCAGATTTCTAATTCAGATGTGCTGTTGCAAAATTAGCAAAACTGTACATAATGTGTACGGGCTATTTAAACTATTTTAAACTTTATGATTTTCTGTCAGTGGCCACTCTGTGCTAAAGGAACGGCAGGTGTGTTGTACAGTAGATTTACAGTCAATTCAAGAGGTTAATTTGATAATGTCTCATTATTATAATGCACTGTATTGCACAGACTTGGCCATGTGGCATTGGATCAATCTTACCAACACCCCCAGGCTATGGAGCAACATGTATCCGGCGCATGTGAGGTTAAAGGTGCTCCACTGCTCCACGGAAAAGGAAACTCCACCCAACGTGAGCATCAGAAATACTGTACACATTCCCAGAATGCCACTCCCTCTAAAGCAAGCTCGGAAAATCTCACTCATTCTGCCATGATACCTGGAAAACACCCCCCCCCAAAAAATGAAAACTATCAGTTTGAACACTTTCATGCAACACTTAATAAACGTGCTACATTGGCTATATGGTTACAGGAATCTATGTAACTTTTCATTCCTCAAAAAGAGCTTCCTTAGGGTTAGTTAATTATCTAGGCAGTTTTGTTCTGTAGACAATGGGAAAAAATGCTTAAAGGGCTTAATAATACTGACCGTAAAAACTAAAAACTGCTTTTATTCTAGCCAAAAATTTTTAAAAAAAGAATTTTTCCAGAAGAAAAAAATATTATAGGAATTCCTCGCTCGGTTAAACATCATTTGTAAAATATATATTTTTTTAATTATAAAAAATCACAGGAGGGCTAATCATTCTGACTCAGGGGCGTAAATCCCGGGGGGGGGGTTTTAAAATGCGTTTAGAAACTGTTGAGTTCCCCCCCCTCTTCCTGACAGTGGTTTGGTCCACTTTCCCGGGTTCACCTCTCCGACTATGCGCGCACACACATTCAGGTGTGCGGCTGCAGCTTAGTTCTAGATGATCGCCAGTAAGGAGGGTACTTTATTCACTTTAAATAAAGCGATTCTCTTTAATGTTGTTGATACAGACTCATTCATCAATTATTTGTGGTAAAAATGCTGATTACCGATGTATTTTCCATGTGTCTGCTATTCAAATATTACCTTTCTAGTTAACGTTAGCGTTAGCTCATTGCAAAGTGCAACATACTAATGAGTGATAAAATACTAATACTAATAATACAATACTAATGTCAATCACAGGCAAAGGAGAAGGAAAATATTGAGGGCCAGCAGAGCAGGGTCAGTCAGATGTACAGTGTCGGGTTAGGGGGTGATGGGATAATGAGAGTTTTTATTTAGATGAGCAGTTTCTTTAATGTTTTTAGTGTTGTGGCTGTTCAGTTCAGCAGACGAACCTCACAGGCTCACCTATTTACAGTATGATCTGTCCATTTAACAAGTGTAATGTAAACAAGTGAGTTATTAGGAGTTTAGAAAACATCTTTTCCTGCATTTCTTCTGCTTCAGGAGTCAGTCTGCTGACCGCACACAACATAAATAATCTGAAGAAAAATCTGCTGTGATTGAACCTGAGAAAAACTTAGAAAAAAATAACCATAATGAGCCAAAGTGTTTAACTGTGAGAACATATATAACATATGTGAGTACAATTTGACTGTATTATTTGTGTCCCCCTCAAAAAAGCGCTCAAGGGAAATTTTATATTTATTGTCCCCCCCTAGTGTTAAATCAGATTTACGCCATTGTTCTGACTTCAAATATATTATCATAAAAAACAATTGCTTTCTTACCTTTGCTTTGAATGGAAGAGCAATTCTTCGGCCAACAAACATATACTGTAAATAAACCTTTCCAACATGAGCCCAAAAGCAATCATTCCAGCTCTTTCATTGAACCTGTCTGAGTCCAGCAGCCAAGCAAAGGCCAGAGCAAGAAAACCCAGTCCAGTAGCACACATCACCGTCAGCCTGCTGCGTGCTCTGGGAATGAGAGCGTCTTCTCCCATCACAGACATCTGAACACATCCACATCCACGGTTTAATGGCAGCCACTCATTAACTCCAGCATTACCATGACACATTTAATATTTTAGGACAGAGCCACACAGACACGACTGCACAGATTTTTGATATCATCTTCCGTTCCTGAGAAATCTTCCTCAGAAGTTGACCAAGCCTGTGTTTGTTGTCTTTTGCGAGTTAGCTTAGCATAATGATATGTTAAAAGCTAACCAGGTACTATACAGTTTAATGTGACTCTTCAGCTATAAAGTGTCAATTATTGTGTGTCAATTTATCCCTCGCATACAAAGTGTGTAAAAAAAATTCACAAAGTGTCAGTTATTCATCACAAACACACACAACACACACATACATTTATATATGCCAAGCGATTCGTGACATCTGTCTTTAGATGCGTGTGAACTTTAATGACATCCTAATCTTTATCCGTAGGGTTTAATATGGAGTTGGCCAACCTTTACAGCAATAACAGCTTCAACTCTTCTAGGAAAGCTTTCCATAAGGTTTAGGAGTGTGTTTATGGGAACTTATGACCGTTTTTAGACGTACATTTGTGAGATCAGGCACCAAAGTTGTACTAGAAGGCCTAAGCTTCTTGCAGTTTCTGCCGGGTTGAGGTCAGGACTTTGTGCAGGCCAGGTCAGGAAAGTTCCTCCACACTAAAACTGTCATTCCATAGCTGCGTCCCAAATGACACACTATACACTATGCACTTATGCACTATGTACTTATGCACTTACACACTCAACAGCATAGTATATGTATGTAGTGGTGTCCCAAATGGAACACTAATGGCTTTTTTACTAAGCGGAAGTTCAAACCGTTTCCCTGATGACGTTTGACGCTTGCCAAATTAGAGAAATAAATGACCAAAATTCCAAATATTACCTGGCATGAGTATAACCGCATTCACCATTGGGAGGCGCTATAGTCACTCTTGTAGGAGAAATTTGCTTTCACAGTACAAAATAAATAAAGTTATCCAACATGTGCACACGATAGCTCCGCCTCTTCCGTTACCTGCACGAAGCTCCGGTCGTTGAGTGTGTGAAGTGTCCACCATTACACACTTCATTTTACCGGTGGAATGAGTGCATCATCCGGGTAATTGAAGTGCACTTATTATTTCTAGAGTTTTCAGTGTGAACGCACTTATTACACTATTTATACTTCAAAATGGCGTAGAAAAGTGCACAAGTATGCGATTTGGGACGCAGCTCATGTCTTTCTTAGTGCACTGCTCATGTTGGAACAAGAAGGGGCCATCTGTAAATTGTTGCCACAACTTTGGAAGCATGAAATTGTATAAAATTTTACAGTAAGATCAAGTTAAATAAATAATTACGTTTTTTTTTGCTTGCGCACATTGTTTTTCTTCATTTAATCTACTGAATAAAACCAACCCAGGCTCATTCTGAGAACGTGGTCCTGAGTACGTTTCTGGAGGCCGCTGAATATGTCCCGTCAGGTACGTCTTTTTGCACTTTTTGTTTTCGCAAATCCACGAGAGGCCGCTGCAGATGCTTTTTGAGATCTCAAATGTCTCTCGTGAGTGCTGTTCACGCCTGCTGTTCTCGCGTAAACCCACCAGAGGCCGCTGTCGGCTGACTGTTTGGCTGGCTGACTGAATGACTGACTGACCATCCAATCGACTGACCCACCCTCCCCCTTCCCTAAACCCAACCAAATTTTTATTGATTGACCCACCCACAAACTTCCCTGAACCAAACCAACAACTTTTAAAAAAGCAATCCAGAATAAAATAAAAGCCCTCGTCTCATTTTTACCACATTTTCAGACTTTACCACATTCTCACCCTGTTATTTACTGGTTACTTGGATTCTGTTTTTGTCTTATCTGCTTTTTGAATGCACTTCTCATCGGACTCGAACCCCGTCATCATGGTCAACTGCTCTCTGCGTCTTGAGTGCACCAACGAACACGGCGAGCTAATGGGACAAACTGATTGTAGCGGGAAAGTCGTCCACATGAGGCGAGCGGCCGGCTGGTAAGCGCGAAAAGAAACAGCGTCACCCCGTAGCGTTCGTTTAAAAAAATGAAACGCAGCCATATGTACCTCTGACCATGTAATGTGCGCTCTCCAGAAACGTTCGTGGGACTGTTTTCACAATGAGCCTGTGTTGAATAAAACAGTTTGTTTTGCTAATCTTCAATCAAAGTCAGACTATTTCGGACCACTTGCTTCAAGCTTTGTTATAATACCACTAACAGTTGACTGGAATATTTAGTAGTAAGGAAATTTCGCAAATGCACTAGGTGGCCACTGTATAATACTTGAATTCACTGAGTTCCTGAGAGCAACTTTCCTAAAGAGAGAAGTTTATCAGATTTAGCCATTTAGTTCAGTTTATTGAGGGTGCCCAATCCTTTTCATGTAATATTTGTATTCTTTTTTTTCTTAGCGTTCTTATATTAATATTTTTATTTATTTATTTATTTATTTATTTATTTATTTATTTATTTATTTATTTATTTATTTATTTATTTATTTATTTATTTATTTATTTATTTATTTTTTATTTTTTATTTTTTATTTTTTATTTTTTTTTTATTTTTTTTAACAGAGCAAGGACATTTTCACAGTATTTTCTATAATATTTTTTTTTTCATGTGAAAATCTTGTTTCTTTTAGTTCGTCTGCAATAAAAGCAGCTTTTAAACGTTTTACAATCATGCTTTAGGTCAGTATACTTTATAATCATGCTTTAGGTCAGTATACTTCTTTAAATATATTTAAAGAAGTTATATTTTTCTAATTGACTGGCTACAATAGAAACCAAGAACTTGCAGAATTAACCTAACTATTTTGTTTAAAATTTGAAAGCATATCAAAATTTGACAGGAGGTGAAGCTGGCACATTTTACACACTAAAAAATCCGGGGTTATTTTTTTTACCCAAATGTTGGGTTGAGGCATTTGGGTAATTTTGGGGGGTTATTTTCAAAGTCTTGGGTAGTTTTTGCGTAGTGCTATGTAACCCAAACTTGGGTTATTTTCTGGGTAATAATTTCTAAGACTTGAATCAATGCAACCCTAGCACCACACAGGCACATCAACCCAGCTCCTTGGTCAAATCAACTCCCAGCAGGGGCTGACTGCGATGCCACATAAATATATTATTATTATTAATGTTTACGAGCAACCCATAAACATGAAACGACTTGTTTGAAGTGCAGTTCACAGTTTGTATGTAGTTTTGTACGATCTCTGAGGTAAAGTGTATCTACAAAGTGTAATGTGCTGAACAAATGTAATGGAACAAAAAATTATGCCTTTAAAAAGAATTACCCAGCACTCTTACCACTTTAAGATCTCTTTTGAACACAAAATAAGATACTTTGAAGAATGCTAAATACTGTAGCTATAAATATAAATAACCCAGCACTCTTACCGCTTTAAATTCTATTTTGAACACAAAATTAGATACTTTGAAGAATGCTGAAAACTATCCCTGTAAATAGAAATAACCCAGCATTCTTACTGCTTTAGATTCTTTTTTGAAGACAAAATAAGATACCTGAATACTATCCCTGTAAATAGGAAGAAATGTAATGGAACATAAAAGGAATAAAGCTAATACATTATTCACCTGTTTGTTTGTTTTTATGTGGTTAATGATTTTAAAAGAAAGCTAAAAATTTCATTTGAAAATATAACCTAATAATTAAGTCAAATTAACCTATTATTTAAGTAAAAATAACCAATTATTGGGTAGATTTTCGGGGTTAAAAATAATATGTGATGTGTTCTGTCTGATGTGTTCTGTCCTATATTTACCCAGCAATAGGTTTAAAAACAACCCAATTTGGGTAGTTTTTAACACTGTTTTTTAGAGTGTATTTAAAGAAGTTATATTTTTCTAATTGACTGGCTACAATAGAAACCAAGAACTTGCAGAATTAACCTAACTATTTTGTTTAGAAATTTGAAAGCATGTCAAAATTTGACAGGAGGTGAAGCTGGCACATTTTAATATTTCTTTTAAAATACTAATATTAAAATACTAATATTAAAATACTAATATTAAAATACTAATATCTATTTAAATTCCACAGAAGTTTGAAGGAAATCGCACATTTTCTCTTCTGAATTAGTTCCTGTTTTTGAAGTTGTCCTAGAGTGCTGCAATACACCTGTGCTTGAGATTGCACATAGATTAAGATGATTTACAGGAATCGCAGGTTTTACAGTAATGTATGCCACTCCTTGTTCTACCCCCAAGGCATCATTTGGATATCAGCATGCATGAAACTCTTTGCATTTCACCTGAAACGATCGAGGATCAAAGAGCTTAACCTACACAGAAAGCAAACCAAAAGTGAGAGAACAAATATGAAAGGCTCAAATCACCTGCTGATTTATTCATAACTCAACCAAATTGATGCTATAACCATTATAAGGATAAAATATCTCTGATCGTGTTCTTGATGTTATCTTATCATACAAATCTTTTAGAATTTGTTTCGATTCAAAAACATTTCCACATTAAGATTGCATCAATTTGATTAGACTTGTCTCTAAAATATATTTTTTATCATAAAAGTTTGTGTCTAAGACAAGAATAACACGTTCTGCTAAAGATAACTCACTTTAACGAATTAAAATAAATGAAAAAAATACAAATACTAGTCATAATACAGCTAAGAGTGTACGGTGAATAAATAGTTTTTGAAATGAGAATAACACAGCCATCACATTTTAAAAGAGCTTTACATTTATTTTCCTGTAGCATATTATTTATTTATTTTTTAATAATGTGATGTGACAAGATGTGATAAAATGTATTGAGATAAACATAACTATTAGGTAAGATTGTAAAAGGTTTTTAAAAATACAATCACTATGATCTACACTGTAAAAATATCTGTTAATCTGTTAACAGTTTCCATATTTTGTGAATCACAAGTGTTTTCCGTTTATTTACGGTTGTGAATTGCATCGCTAAACTTTTTAGACGTCTGGCGGACGTCCAAACGACGTCTGTTATACCGACAGACTCAATATAGAAGTAATGTGAATCTTTGATGTTGAAAAATCAACTCTACAGTTTAACAAAGTGATTTTTATTGATATTTTAGAAGTCTGAAATAATATAGGAAATGATACATAGAGAAATAAGTTTGCAAAATGTAGGCTACTGACAGTTTATTGCAATGTTTTGTACCATATACAACACCAACACAGACAATATATATATTACTATAAACTCAAAAAATATATATATATAATAATAACAAAAGTACCTTTTTTAAAAAACGTTTCAAGGTTAAAGATTTTTGAAAGAAAGATCAAGGTCTCATAATGCAATTCAAAAGCATAAATTAACATAATATAAATTACAAAATACACACACAAAAAAAATGCCAATATGTGGCTATTTTTTGACAGTGCAAGTCACATTCAAAATCATATAAAGACTGTAGAAATAACTCAACTAAGCTTACCTTGAATTAGCTTTGACACGGCGTGGTTTATTCTGATATCGCGTACCCGATCTGCTTCAGCCGACTGTACAGCTGGCTGTCTTTCTCTCTCTCTCTCTCTCTCTCTCTCTCTCTCTCTCTCTCTCTCTCT
>CAIGQQ010033255.1:8046335-8067542 GCA_903798035.1 Danio albolineatus
TCTCTCTCTCTCTCTCTCTCTCTCTCTCTCTCTCTCTCTCTCTCTCTTTCTTTTGCTTCACTTTTCTGAAATACCTTGTCGGGCAACATTGTTTCACTTTCAGTACGCTAATGGAAATATCCTCTAAACAACGAGTGATAGCCTATTCGGTGTGTTCATTCAAAAATCTGTCCTCACAGATCATTTTTGGCATAAAAATACATATCTCATGCATATGTGCTCTTTAAATGAGGAATAAGGAAGTTGAGTGCGGTGCATTGGTTTTGAGTTTTGATTTGATTTCCTTTCCCTAGATGAATGACTTATAAATAAAGGATATTTTTCTTAGCCTTATTAAATGTAGCCTATATTTAATACCAAATTCTTACATTAGGGGTTTTGTAATATAATATAATAATATATTTAGCAATCATATGAGATCAGTGTCAGCAAAATCTATTCTTCAAAAGGAACAGAAAATAGCTGACGTAAGTTTAGATGTTTTGCGCACAGCTGAATGACATCCAAATGCAGCATTAATATCTTCATATATACAAATATGAAATGGCAAAGAAATTTGTTCTTCACTTTATTTTTGGAGTACACTAGCTTATAGACTAAAACTAACATACTAATACTAACCTCTTAAAATATTTATTAAAATTTCACAGGATCTTTAATGCGCACATAACCCTATTCTTCATCATATCAGTCTATGCTTTATATTTTCCACTGGGGACAGAGAATTTAAAATGTTGTAAGGGCACCTAATATGCAAAAAAGACTTATAAGGAGTTTAAACACAGTTGTGTGCCAACAGTCTGTGAATATAACCATCTTCTAATAATAATAAAAACTCATTTATTCATTTTTTTATTATTACGCTTCATAAAAACAGTCTGCAGAAACATTTGTTTGACATTCTCCCTTTGTGTCATCAAAGAGGGAAAGCCCCGTCCATGTAAGGGCAATGTCTCCCTCATAGGACATCTTGTTTTGAATCCGCCACTATGCTGACACATCGGCGTAGCTTTTAAAAAAGATGCTTGGGAGCATAACCTCGATTGAATTTAAAGCGACAGTAACCAAAATAGTATGATTAAGTCTTCCATAAAACTTTTAAAGCAAGAACAGTTCAGTTCAGCAGTTTCAACATTAAAGTTTCCAGATTTTAAAGAAACATTCTAGCTTATGATTGAGTTTATTCAGTTATTCACCATTGAAAATGTGCATTTCCTGTCAGAATGTCTGTGTTTGCATTGGTCTGTGTAATATTTCGGTACACCGGGTTGCTTTGACAGGAAACACAGCTAACTTCCTGTCAGTCATGAAGGCTAGCTCTCTCTGGAATGGCCAAAAACTCCAGAGGACATTAGCAGCATACCTGCCAACACTCCTGTTTTTCCCGGGAGTCTCCCGTATTTCACATCCATCTCCCGCCACCCTCCCGGTTTGTTATTTCTCCCGGGAAACTCCCATAATTTGTACGTCTCAATGCAGTTTCAAAAAAGCACTTTTGTTCATGTTTGTCAAGTTGCCAGATCTTGAATGAAGTTCATGACCTCACACAATTGAAGCAATATTCAAATCTTCAACTTATCAACAAATATTCAAACTTGTAATAAATTTGACTTCAATCTGGCAACATACGTTACAACTCAGGTGCGCTGTTGATTTCTGCGCAGGAGGTAGATGCGGGACTTGACCGGTAGCAGTAGCAACAAACAGCTGCATCAGTAGTAGTAAACATGATGGAAGGAAAAGAGTTTGTGCTTCGGCAAAGAAAAAAAAATATACATTTAAATTTACCAACAGCTGGACGGAAGAATTCAAGTTTTTGTCTAGAAGCCTCCTTGACGACGGCCACACTTTCTGCAAGGTGTGTCGTATTGATTTTAATGTCGGACACGGTGGGAAAAACGACATCACTTAGCATGTGAAATCACAACGGCACTAAAATTGTAAATTATGTTAAAATTATTAATAATGTTCAATTCCTTAGAGAGTTTATTGTTATCGCTTCGCTTTACAAGAGCTCATTGTGTCACCAGGGGGCAATTTATGGTCAAATAAATACACTCATTAGTAATATGAATCAGTGGGCTATCATGTTTTTACCAGTAGGTAGCGCTAATACCAAATTGAACCTAACTAAATACATTTGTGTGTGTGTTGTTGCTGTTTTTTACAGCATGGTCTCTACACTCTCAGAAATAAAGTTCCTCTCTGAATTTTGGTCTGAATTAATCAAATTCTACTAATCATACACACTCTCAGAAATAAAGGTACACAAGTTGTCACTGGGGTGGTACCTTTTCAAAAGGTACACATTTGTACCTAAAGGGTCCATATTGGTACCTCAAAAGTGTATTTTAGTACCTAAAATTTTTAAGAGGAACACTTTTGTACTTTTTAGGTACTAATATGTATCCTTGAGGTATTAATGTGGACCCTTTAGGTACAAATGTGTACCTTTTGAAAAGGTACTACGCCAGTGACAACTTGTGTACCTTGATTTCTGAGAGTGCGTGTGATTAGTAGAATTTGATTAATTCAGACCAAAATTCAGAGAGGAATTTGCAAAAGTACAATTGGAATCAATGTTGTCGGAATGATTGAAGGAATCTGTCGCATGACCACAGGTGAATAGTATAGAAAAAAATTAATACAGCATTAGCTATTAGCATTATTTTTATAATTGCAGTATTTGAGCACAAGGTGGAGCTGTCATGAAATGTTTTGTGCACTTTTTGTACTTGTTGATGAAGAAATAAACCGAGTCTCATACCAATACTCCAATGGGTTTGTAAAATATAGCATTTTATGAGAAAATTGGAAATACACTGTCACCCATAATAGCTAAATATAATGTGATCCCTTTTTTTTAAGATTGATCGATTTAATAATTAATTGATTGATTTAATTTGGCCAGATTGTGTAGAGCAAAGGTGTCCAAACTAGGTCCTAGAGGGCTTTTGTCATGCAGAGTTTAGCTCCAACTTGCTTCACACACCTGCCAGGAAGTTTATAGTATGTCTAAGAGCTCGATTAGCTGGTTCAGGTGTGTTTGATTAGCGTTGGAGCAGCTAAACTCTCCAGGTCACCGGCCCTCCAGGACCGAGTTTGGACACCCCTAGTCTAGAGCATATCTCAAACTCAATTCGCAGCTCTGCACAGCTTTGCTCCAACCCTAATCAAACACCGCTGATCCAACTAATCAAGGTGTTCAAGATTACTAGGGACTATCAAGCAGGTGTGAGTTGGAGGTGGTTGGAGATAAACTATGCAGAGCTGCGGCCCTCCGGGAATTGAGTTTGAAACCATTGGTCTAGAACAAGGATGTCCAAGCTCGGTCCTGGAGGGCCGGTGTCCTGCAATGTTTAGTTCCAACCCCAATCATACACACCTGGGCTAGCTGATCAAGCTCTTACTAGGCTTTCTAGAAACATCCTTGCAAGTGTGTTGAGGCAAGTTGGAGCTAAAATCTGCTGGACACCCCATGGTCTAGAGTTTATCATAACACGCTAAGATGTCCCTATGTTTAAGTGTTGCAGAGATACTCACGTCCACTTTGAAGCGCTCTTCTTCTGAGAGTAGTTTGATCATCTTGAATTCCACAGTTTTATAATGTAGTCCAATAATGTATTTATGCTCAATTCATGATTGAAAATCATCTCGAATCAAGGTATAAGAAGGAAAAAAAAGGTTTGAAAGTGATTTGGCACAATAGTGAGTCCAAATTATAACAGTTGGTGGTGCTTTGGTTAATGGACAGACTGTCAAATTTCAATCCCAGACAGCAAAATTCATGTATAGCTCAAATCAGTCCAACACCAAACACTTACATCCGGCCCGCGTACAGTACCGCAATGACGGCACTTGGGAGATACACTCCTGTTTGCCAGATCTGGGCCACAATTAAGCCATAGCAATACCACATATAAGCCAGAATTCAACCAAATTAACCAGAACTGATCCTATTCTGGGCCACAGTTTGCTTTTACTTAGGCCCAGATCCGGCCCACACCAGACGCTTACATCCGGCCCACATAGCCAGAGTTTACTGTGCTGAATATTTGCCAAAATTGGCCCACATACTGTATGGTTCAATAATGGCACCACGGTGGCATAGTGAGTAGCACGTTCGCCTCACAGCAAGAAGGTCGCTGGTTCGAGCCTCGGCTGGGTCAGTTGCAATTTCTGTGTAGAGTTTGCATGTTCTCCCCGTGGTTGCGTGGGTTTCCTCCGGGTGCTCCGGTTTCCCCCACAAGTCCAAAGACATGTGGTACAGGTGAATTGGGTAGGCTAAATTGGCCGTAGTGTATGAGTGTGAATGAGTGTGTATGGATGTTTCCCAGAGATGGGTTGCAGCTGGAAGGGCATCCGCTGCGAAAAAAACAAATGCTGGATAAGTTGGCGGTTCATTCCGCTGTGGCGACCCCAGATTAATAAAGGGACTAAGCCGAAAAGAAAATGAATGATTGAATGAATGTTTCAATAATAACTGGGCCACATTTGCCATATTTTTGTGTGGGCCACTTTACGCTCACAGCCCCATTAACCAGAGCTTATTTTGCTAAATATTTGCCAAAAGTGGCCCACATATGTCTTAAGATAACTGAGCCACATTTGTCATATCACATCTGGGCCAATTTACGCTCACAGCCACATTAGCCACTGCTTACTGTGCCAGATATTTACCAAAATTGGCCCATATATGTCTTAAGATGACTGGGTCACATTATTTGCACCTACACACTTTAGGTTTAGACCCAGATCACGCTGAAATGCCCAGGTACCAAAGAATTCTGGCCCAGATCTTGCATAAAGCCGGCACAGCAGGCATTCATCCAGCACTGTCATACAGCATGTGGGCCAAACATGGCCCGTGTTTGGCAGAGGTGTCACCGTCTTGAAGGCGGCACACAAGATTTGGGCCATTTGTAAAATGTAGTATTTGGCCCAGATGTTACAAATTGATATGTGGGCCACGTAAGTTTGGCCCTTGACCCACATTTAAAATACATCAAAGTAATTCTTGAGTAAAGAAAAAAATTGGTAACTTTATTTTGATGGTCTATTTGAGTATTAGTAGACTGTCTAGTTAATATCTGTAGATTCTGACATTCAACAGACATTTAACTGACTATAAGAAACTTCACAAGTATATGTCAACTTACACTAACCCTACCCCAACCTAACAGTCTACTTATAATCTAATGAGAATTAGTTGCAATGTAACTTAAATTCAACAAACGGACTATCAAAATAAAGTGTGGCCAAAAAATTCTACCAATCAGGTCGCTTTGAGAGAAAGCACGCCAATAGTGTGCCTAAAGCGCAATGCTCCGTGGGTTTATCAATTTCATTACAATCATGACACACCAACCTATCTGGCCCAGTTCAGGCCCAGTTATGAGTTATTAACTTGGCTGTGATTGACCCAGATATGGTCCATGTTTGGCCTGGAAGCTATACTTTGTCCAGTCATGTACCGTAATTCACTGTGGCATGTGGACCAGAGAAATTTTGCTATGTGGGTGACTATGCCCTATTTTTGACAACTGTGGCCCACATTTGTTCTCGATCATTTGGGCCAAATTTACCATTTGGCTCACATTCAAATTACAACATGATTACAAATCTTAAATGGGCCATATTTGAATTGGAATCTGTGGCCCCCTTTTGCCATTGTACAGGTTTGGCCCACATTCATTTTGTCTAGGCCAGTGGTTCTCAAACTTTTTCCACAAAGTACCACCTCTGAAAAAAATTGTCTCTCCAAGTACCACCATAATGACCAGTATTGAAATACAGTAGCGTATTAGGCCTAATTAAGCAGCACTGCACAGTTCAAAAAGGAGACAAATAATTCCTATTATTAAGAATATGTATTATTGTCAGCCAGTGTCAGCCACTTTAAACATTATAAATAGTTTGAACATTAACTGTGCTTGCAGACAAAAATAACTTAACCGTTTAAATTAAAATGTGCTTTTGAAAGTGATTTAAGAATGGCGCTGTTTTCATAAAGTACAAAGAAAACTGTTGTACATGTAAAGTATTAATGTATGGTAGCCTATTCATCAGGTCCAAGCAACATTTCCAGGTTTTGATGAATAGGCTATATGTCATGTACGCATATATACACATTCTTTTATACATTTTGAGATATATATTGCATGTACAAATGACATATTTGTACATCTTTGAAATCTAAACGTTATTTTGTATTTTGATCTGATTTGGAATTACATATTTAAATTAGATCTGCTTACTGCTCGTCATTTACAGTAGGCCAGTGTGTGTCAGAAAAGCCAGTGATTAAATGCATAAATTCCATAGTCTGTTGATATTCTTGATTCTGATTGGCTGGAGGGTGTGCACTATTTTCATTGAAACACACAGGTAGTTCCAGTCAGTTTTGATCACAGATCGAAATAAGTGCGCTTCTCCCAAGCATTTATAGTTACCATAGCAACTAGCATGTGCTGCGCAGGAATGTGCAGATGGGAGCGTTATAAAAAATACTCATCACTTATTCCACAAAATCAAGTTTTAACAGTTTTCAAGTGAGAATATAGTTATTTTAGAGTCAAATTGGCAGTTTATAAGGATATCGCGTGTATAAAAATGATGGAAGCTCCAGGCGGTCAGCAGAACCTCCGCAACCCTCCGCAAGTGCCGCGCTCCTCGTTCTCTTCCTCTGCGCCAAGCAGATTGACTTTTTAACATCTGATGACGCGATGCACTAAAGTAAACATTCTAAGCACTCCGGTGTAATGTACGCTTCGGGGAACAGCCGTTGTTATTGTACGCGTCAAAGGGTTAAAAAGTGTGTTCATTTTATTTTTATTATTCTGCGATCCTTCCGCGTACTACTAGAAAAAAGCCCGCGTACCACAGTTTGAGAACCACTGGTCTAGGCCAAAAGAAAACCACCAGTGCCACATAACTGCCTTAAGTGGCCCACATTTGTATGCTATCTGGGATAAGTTTTACCACATGGCTCTATAGGATGCCACAGACTTCAATAGCGGAAGAAGAAAAAAACAGTAGGTGTGTATGCAGGTGTCTGTTCTTGGCCCGAACACATTTTAAATCTCTATCAGATCCCAAATTTTTAGCCATGTGTATAAATATATTTTTAAAATGCAAAGTGAGCTGGACACATTTTCATGAAATTCACAAAAATTTCATTTAATTAGATTATTTAATTTTATTGTACTGGAACAGCATGCTAATTTATTGAACAGTTCACTGCTTGTAGTCAAAAACCGCAGTACTTGTGGCGATGCGAGTTGAAGAAATGAGAAAAATACAAAAGGTTCATGCATATTTTATTCAAGAGTAAAAAAAAGAGATTCGTCCCATAGGGCATGCTCACACTGTCCGTACTGTAGGTCAGGAAATCATGATGCTCAGAATGAAGCTCCAGAGAAAAATACAAGATATAGAATCACAAACAACTCATGAACGTTTTCCATTATTCATAAAGTAAAGCACAATGAGCAACCGAAACGAGAATGAGGCAAAGTGTGGAATAAACCAGCAGAACTCTTAAGAATAATCATAAGAATAATCATAATCATAAATAACCAGAATATTGTTTAGAATAATGATCGGAATATATACTTCTCCTTAAAAATGTGAGACACGTTAAGGTGTGTCCGTATTCGTATTTTTACATTTGAAATAACCATGCAGTCATGCTTTTTGGCAGCCCGGATGTCTTTTTCACAGAATTATATGTTCCTTCACACTACTGGATAACTTCTGTACATCGATAAACAAACACCTCATTGGAGCGTAATTAACTGTACAGCGATGTAAACGAACGGAATAAAATAAAACGAACGGACAGACAATAAATAAATCGCTCGAATACAAAAAAAAAAGAACGTGAAAATAAGCGATAACAAAAACGTTCCTTAAAAATATACGCCATTTATATACAAAATAAACTCCCATGAATTATGCGCAGCCGGAAATTCCATTCTTAGTGCACCTGTACAGGACAAGAACCTGTTTGAAACCACCCACCACGGCCCGACGCAACCCCTCAGATCAAATCACTGTTTCTCTCTCACGCACACGCACACACAGCTGACCGAACGCTTCCCTTGGATCACCACAGGGGGCGCTAAAGAGTCACGAATTGACAACGTTAGATTCGAACGACAAACACACAGCATGAGGGGCTTCGCGCCGACTCCAAATCTCTCCTGGATTAAGTTATTTCGTGTAGTTATTAGTTATTAGATATAGTGATTACTAGTAGCAAAACATAGAAGTGTAAAAGTAACGATTATAAGCTCCTCGCGCGCGTACGAATGCAAACATACGCTTCTCTTACGCTTTTTTTTTTTAATAAATAGAGCGTCAGCTTTGTGTTTCACGTTCCACAGCAGGCCAAAAAACAAACGAAACGAATTAAAAACGAAAAAGAGTAAGCGTTTGTGAAAACCTACTTATCGTCATATAATTATATATCACATACGCGCACACGCACACACACAGACACGCACGCGGAAGTGCAAACACGCATAAATAAAACATCTCTTCGGACAAAGGAACAGGAAATGCCCTCTTCTCCGTGTACATAGCCCCATATCCGTAAAAACTACACGTCCCATCATGCAACAGGTCGAGCATGATCTCCTTCGCGCGGGCCCTTCTTGGGTGTTGTTGAGGCCGCTGAACGTCAAGCAGGGAGTTCGGTCTAAAATATATCACATAATCCCATCTGCTACATAGACGGTAGCAGTGAAAATGAGGGGATAGAGGGGAGAAATGCATGATGGGAGAAGGAGCAATGGGGCGAGCGAGGGATAAGGGGAGGAAACCGATCACTGGATATTGCTGTTGTCATCCGTGCCGTTTGATTCGGCCATGTTCATCTTGCCCATCGACAGGCCCACGCTGTTGACCACGTCCCGGCGAGGAGGCATGCGCTCGTTTATGCGGTCCAGACCCTTCGCTTCCTCGAAACTGGTGATCTTGTGCTGTGGAGAGAAGCCACGGATGGCTGTGAGAGAGAGAGAGAGAGAGAATTATTCATAGGCAAAATTGGAAACAAATACATACGTACTGTTAGACAGATGAGTGTGTTGTTCCATAGATTGTTTCTGTAGAGTCACAAAGGTGTTGATTTGGGGATATACTATATATAGAGATGTCATAGTCATATTTCACTCCAAAATTATTTCGAAATTTGTGAAATTATTTATTTTCCTGTTACTGTAATGTGAAAAAAAAAATATATATATATATATGGTCATCAGCGTTAAAACAATAAGGGCAATACTTTTATCTTTTTTTTTTTGTATTTGTATAGAATATGTCCTATATGCTTTTTCGTTTATAATAACTACACACTATGAATCATTTATTAAGAATTAGCAAATAGTTCATTCGTTATCTGTTAAGCATTAACTCTACATCTATAGACGTTAGTAACTGCACCTACAAATGCTGTATTCTTAATCTTAACAGATAATGAATTAACTATTTGCTAATGCTTAATAAATGATTCATAGTGTATAGTTTTTATAAAGTGTTCACGCGCTTTCTTGAGAAAAATATAATTGCATGAAATGACATTCAGAGTAACAAAAGTATATATATATATATATATATATATATATATATATATATATATATATATATTATTATTATTATTATTATTATTATTATTTTATTTTTTTCTTAAAAATAAAATTAAAGGGATATTTCACCCAAAAGTGATGATTTACTCACTATCTACCAGTGGTGTAAAGTAACTAATTACAAATACTTAAATTACTGTAATTGAGTAGTTTTTCAAGTTTTAAAAATGTGGACTTTTACTTTCCCTTGAGTACATTTTTAGTACAGTATCGGTACTTTTACTCCACTACTTTCCTTCAACCTGCAGTCACTACTTTATTTTGTCTTGTCTATGGGGATTAGTAAAGTTAGTCCTGTGATTCCTGTCCAATCAAATCGCACATAGAAGGTAATTTGCATCATAATGAATTACCTCAAGACATATGCGCTTTATAATTGCAGGAAACTGTTTGGAAGCATTAAAAGTGTCCAAGAAGATGTCCAAAATCTTTACACACAATGACCCAGAGACTGTTGAGATGCATGTCACTGATGAGAAGAGGACGTATGTTTACTGTATGATGACCGAAATTTAAACACCCAGCAGGCACAAGACGTCAACATGACGTCAGATTGACCTTATACCCTAACGTCATGGGGATGCTACATTTTGTTTGGAAATGAAAATCAAGTTGACGTCAGAACGTCAGGCTAAAGTCAATGTCCAACCTAAAACCAACCAAATATCAATGTCTAACAATGTTCAGCTTGACGCTGTGTGGATGTTACTACTATGACGTCAATCAGACGTTGGATTTTGGCTGCCATAACTGATGAATAAATTTCAGTATTTGACATCAATATGATGTTGGTTTAATATGTTGGCTTGACATTGGATTTTGGTCACTTTCCAACACAACCTAAAATCGACCAAATATCAATGTTATTTGATGTCATAATTGAACGTCAAAATAACGTCCTTAGACGCTGGCTAGACATTGAATTTTGGTCACCTGACGTCACGACCTAAGTCTAACCTAATATTAACGTCTTATGACATTGTGTGCCTTCTGGCCAATAACTAGATGCGCTACAGAATGTTACGTTTACACACACACATGCACAAATTGCATGTGCAAAATGCATCAGCTTTTTACAGCATAATACTCACTACTCACTACTCTTGAGTAGTTTTGAAAGGTCTACTTTTTACTCATACTTTGAGTAATATTTACAACAGATACTTTTACTCTACTTGCACTACATTTTTAGGCAAGTAATGGTACTTTTACTTGAGTATGATTTTTCAGTACTCTTTCCACCACTGCTATTTACTCTCCATCAAGTGGTTCCGAACATTTGCTTCCTTTCATCTGTTGAACTCAGAAGAAGTTATATTTAGGAATGTTAGAAACCGGTAACTATTCGCTTATTTCACACGGCTGACTTAAGTGACGCTGCGGTGGGAAGAAATCCCGAAGTAGATGATCAGCACTGTAACATCAACATGATGTGGACTACAAACCTCCAGCTGTTGCAGATATGGTGTAAAGATCACTTTAATATCATTCGGTTCATTCATTCATTTTCTTGTCGGCTTAGTCCCTTTATTAATCTGAGGCGCCACAACGAAATGAACCGCCAACTTATCCAGTATATGTTTTACACAGCGGATGCCCTTCCAGCTGCAACCCATCTCTGGGAAACATCCACACACACTCATTCACATTCATACACTACGGATAATTTAGCCCACCCAATTCACCTGTACCGCATGTCTTTGGACTTTTGGGGGAAACCGGAGCAGCCGGAGGAAACCCACGCGACCACAGGGAGAACATGCAAGCTTGAACCAGCGACCTTCTTGTTGTGAGGCGATCGTGCTACCCACTACGCCACCGTGGCGTCCCATCATTCAGTTTAGTTTAAATAAAAAAAATAAAAGCATATTAGGCATCAAACAATATCACAATCTCTTTCAGAGTAATACGCTTACGTATCCACCATGGGGATGCTGCCCTACTTCAGTCAAAGTAACCTAGTGGGCGATTGAACATTGCAGTCCTTTGTAGCACACCCTCGTGTTGTCTGTAATAGTGCTGTCCCAGTACAACATTTTTTAAAACGTCCATTTCCAACTAACATTTAAGCATTTTTAAACACCACTGATTTGCTGTAGTATTTACCAGTGCTCAACAGAAATGACTGTGATTGACTGTGAAGGTCATTAGTTCTTCACCGAGTGCAAACACAGATACATGGACACTGGAGCGCTTTAAAGCCGCGAAGATCAGTCGATTCATCAGCGGATCGCTCATCTGTGTTTGCACTCGGTAATCATCGGTGAAGTGCAGTGAACTGATGACCTTTATGGCCAATCACAGTCATTTCTGTTGAGCACTGATGAATACTATAGCAAATCAGCTGTGTTTAAGAACGCGCTCAACAGTGCTTAAATGTTAGCGGGAAATGGACGTTATTTATATATTTTAGTACTGAAATTTAATATTGTGAAGTCTTATATAGTGAAAGAATCAGTTCACTAACTTGAGTTTGATAAATGGCATCTAAACCGTGTGTTTGGGAAAGATAACGTTAGCTAACTAGTGCCATTTCACTTTACTTAGCTGAAAATGAGGTCTGATATCCCTTTTTATCTTCACTATCCATTCAGAACGGACCTTTGGGTCACACAGAAAGCAGTGAAATGTCACTTTCTCTTCATTAAATGGAGTTAATTTGTTAACAAAGGTTTAGCGGCGGAACCACGCCTCACTTTGTCTCCTTAACCAATCACCTACTCCCTTATACTTATATAAGGAAGACCATCCCTCTAGCACTGTTCTTCTCGTTCTCTTTGAACCCACCCTCCCTCCCTCTATTTCCTCGCTTCCCGTTCACAACCCTATAACCCTCTTCACTCCCACATGTAGGTTGAATCGGGGGGTCCAATCGCTCTGCCAAAATATCACGAGACACAGTACCCCCACTTTGAGTCTCTGGGCATAGTAGGACACCTGATCAACCTACCCGTCTATTCACCAGTCATCCTCTTACTCCCCTTCCCCTTCATCCCACTGTTCTCTGACCATCCCTTTCATCCCTACATCCATACAGTAAAGTCTAGCTCAAAGTGTGGCATGGTCCATGCTGGTGAATAAGATATACAGCCAGGGACACAACAACACGCCATTGCAGACGCCGTTCCTGTATGACTGTATGGCGATACTTCCAGGTTTCCTCCTACCGCACCCTTGCTTTCCCTTTTAAAATGGTGGCCGTGTGAAATCAGTCTATTGACATCCATAGTAGAGAACACAATGGAAATCAATGGTTACAGGTTTCCAACATTTTTCGAAATATCTTCTTTTGTGTTCAACAGAAGAAAGAAACTCAAACAGTTTTGTGGCAGGTGAAGGGTGAGTAAATGATGGCAGAAGTTTCAGTTTTGGGTGAACTAGCCCTTTAATTGTCATTTTAAACTCTTTATATTTTCCCATTTGGGTTTTTAGTAAATGTCAGCAACTTTTAATGATCGGAAAATATAATAAAAACCTGATATGGTGGCTTGTTATACATATATAGACCTAATATAATAACTTACTGTAATTATTTATTACATAAACACACACTATGTGCAACATATTGGATTTTTGGAGTGAAATGTGACCTGTACTATCTTTCATTTTCACCGATATACAGACATCTCTTCAAACACGCCATTGATCCACTCCACTATCTAATAGTCACTAGAGGCACAAATTCACTGCACATTTCACTATCAGACAAACACACACGCACACACACACGGTTTACAGTGTACAAGGAAACAGCTGTGGCGATGATAACGGACATCACATCTTATCACGTTCACTCCAGATCAGCTGGAAAAACCTCACAAGGACCAGCAGCACAGTCGATGTTTCCATTAGAAAACAAACCCCTTACCGACAGTTCTTTGCAACGCAAGGTTTAAAGTTTTCAATGTACTTTGATTCATTCTGATGGAAACATAGTGGCTTCTATCACAATCAGAGATGATGTGAGACCCTCTCTTAGGTTTGCTTTTTAGACTTTATGAGGTTTTGGGTTTCCAATACATCTCACCTGAATGACGAGAAAAAAGTTTTTGGAAGTGTTTGTTTTGCCGCTGAAATTCTTCACAGCCATTCTAGAATATGATTTATGAAGTTATAATTATTGATGTGAAACTATACATCACCTTATATGGCAATAAAGTAATATATAAGACACAGAAATATAAAAATATACTTTATTTACGATATCCATGATGCATGTGACATGGTCGCTCTAGTAATAACAATTTATTATTAATAATTAACCCCGACCCAAACCTAACCATTACTAAAACATGTAGGTAAATGTTGTTACGCTGTAATGGAGAAGGTGTAAAATGAATTTTAGCTAAACACACTCTTGTATATTAATTAATACAAATTAACATAAAATAAGTTGAATTTCAAATTTAAGTTGATGTGCTAATGTTACTAACACTTTAAAACAGAAATTAACGCTAAAAACAACTATGACATTGAATAAAATTGGCAAAGTACGAGTGGAAGTGCTAAATATAAAGTGATACATTTTAATTTTACGAAAAAAAATCACAAAAGTGAATACAATTTCTGAAAAAGGTAACCCTAACATCTAAAAATATCATTTAAAATGTTAATTATATAATTGATACTAAAGAAATACTGAATACTAAATCATTGGTGAAAAAAAAAACAAATCACAAAATATGTGTAGTTTTTGGTGGTTACAATTTTTTTTAATTTAAAGGTGCTGTATGTAGGCTTTTCACTCTTCTAAAGCATAAAAATACCATAATATGTTTGCTGATATTTCCGAAACATGCTAAGTGAACATTCTTATTTATCTGAAAAACAATACTGAAGTCAGATATTCTGCTTTGAAAATGTGCATTACGTGCTGGAACATCTGTCCTTGTTTTGGTCCGTTTAACCCGCCCACTGCCAGTTTAGCCAAATAAATTTCAGCACCCTGGTTGCCTTGGTGGAGGTTTTCAGCATATTTAATTTATTCATTCAGTCAGGAAGGCTGTCAAAGTATGCATCTGTGACCGAAATGCGACCTCTGGTGGACTGTAGCAACCTCCGAAATGAAACGCAGATTTAGAGTTCCACATGAGGTGGTTATTAATTAGCAAATAATATAAATATTACTGACGTAAACATTAGGTGAGCAAGTTACATTGTAACCCTGTGTCCTAACAACACGCTACGTGAGGAGATTTGCAGTGATAAGCAATTTGGCTGTTTGCAACAGACGAAACATGACAGAAATTTAAATACAGCCATTCAGAAGCACAGAATAGTGCACTCACTGCACTCTAACGAAACTGAAAAGTTTATAATCTAATTAATACACATTAAACCTCTTTAACATTATTAAATGTACATGCTGAATCACTGATATGTGTCGGTTTACACTGAGTCACAGTTCTAAAGTTCAACTTCAAATGGTTTGTTTTATTTTCAAGATCTGAGGTGAACTATCTGCTGCTGCTTTCAGTATATGGCAATAAATGTCACGTAAAATGGAATTCAAAGTTACATTATTAGCATTTAACACTGAATAAAGCACATGAGGTGTACCTGAGGTAAACATAGCCAGTTTATCCTTTTGTTCAGCATTTCAGTAATGTTTCTAAAATATATATTTCAGGTGTTGGTTAGGACCTTCTATTCCTTCTATCGCATGCTGTTGCTTTTATTTAGGACAGTTTAAATCAGCCTTTAGGCTCGACAGTCAGGCACACTGCTGTTGATGTCGTCAATCTGGCAACTTGCGCTTGTATGTGTTTTGAACAAGGCATGCAATACCTAGTTCAACCACTGGGTGTCAAACTTACATACTGCACCTTTAAAAGACTCATGACATTCTATGTAAACTTAATTTTTAATTTTTTTTTTTTAATGAAAAGACACATATATTAATTCAGGTTGCAATTTTATATATTCTATGTTGTCATATTAGATCAACGGCAGATTAGATTTACTATTTAATCCAGCTCAAGTTTTGCTATATATGCTTTCAAGCAATAAAATACATTTTTGTCTTAAATTGTGTACAAATCTCTTCCACAGAAGCACCTTTCCTTGCTTTTAAATCCAGTAGCTCATGCCAGGTCAATCTCATAATCTACAACCCAATTCTTCTAACTTCCAAAACCTTCATTGACCTTCAATTCAATTTACCAGAGATATCCGTAAGGCAGGTTTGGATGGAGTCTAAAAAGCAAACCATGTCACGGAGAGGTCACATGATCCCTGCAGATCACATGGTCATCAGAGACCACACCCAGAGCGAGTGATCAGCGTTTGGGGACGGGGTGCTGTAAGAATGCTGGGTCACCAGTGAAGAGGCCCAGATTCTTCCGTCTGCTGAGTCATTCTGTAACCTTGAGCAGGTACATAAGAATGTGCGCCGTTGAGAACAGCAGAGCGGAATCCAGCATTTGCAGAAGCAGGAGGACACAGGTGTGTGTGCGTGTGTGTGTGTGTTGTGTGTACATTCCAATTATGTGTGCATTTTAGAGTCAGTATATTTGAATAAAACACTGTTCCGATTGGATTATCAATTATTAACAGAGGACTGCCTGATTTAGATGGCATCAGGAACTAATTAACGTATAATATGGTTTTAGCTTCATGAGGAAATCAACTGTATTGGCTGAGTTAAGCTTGTCTAGCAGGTTTACCGAACTCACAATTGCCCAAAACTAGGAATGGCCACATTGATTCTGCAGTGTTGATATATGTCAATACTTACTTATTTAAATAACCCTTAATATTTATAAATATATAAATTATATGTTCAATATCACATGAGTTGCATTGCGATGTGACAGTACATTAGCATTATGTGATTTAATCACAGCAGTGCTGATATACAGTCATATCACAGTGCTACAAGTGTAATATCGCATTTATACAACAGGTTGACAGCATAAGTCATTCATTCATTCAGCTTAGTTCCTTATTCATTAGGGGTTGCCACAGCGGAATGAACCACCAACTATTAGAGCATATGTAATAGGCAGCGGATGCCCCTCCAGCCACAACCCAGTACTGGGAAAGACCCATACACACTCATTCACACATCCTCTCATACACTATGGGCAATTTTATTTACCCAATTCACCTATGTCTTTGACTGTGGGAGAAACCGGTGCAACCGGAGGAAACCGACAAGAACACCGGGAGTACACGCACACTCCACACAGAAATGCTAACTGGCCCAACTGGGACTCGAACTTGTGACCTTCTTGCTGTTAGGCAAAAGTGCTAACCACTGAGCCACCCTACAGCATAAGTTTTTAGATTAAAATCAAAATGACAAAAAACATTTTGCTTCAGGAACTACTTGGACGTCTAAATAACTGTTGCTAATTCAAAACTTTCACTTTAGAACATTCATTCAATTTCACTTGGCTTAGCCCCTTTATTTGTCAGGTCACCACAGCGGAATGAACCGCCAACTATTCCAGCATATGTTTTAAGCAGCGGATGCCCTTCCAGCTGCGACCCGGTGCTGGGAAACACCCATACACTCTCGCATTCACACACATACACGATGGCCAATTTAGCTTTTTCAATTCACCTATAGCGCATGTCTTTGGAGTGTGGGCGAAACCGGAGCACCCGGAGAAAACACAAGCAAACATGGAGAAAACATGCAAACTCCACACAGAAACACCAACTGACCCAGGCGGGCTGGAACTAGCAACCTCTTGCTGTGAGTCGACAGTGCTAACCACTGAGCCACCGTGCCACCCCTACTTTAAAACTTGTATTTGAATAATTTGCTTGCATTATGAAAATCATTGTCATGTCTTAGTAATGACAAAACAGAAGCCTAAAACGGCATAAAACAACATCATTCTACTTAGTTGGTGTCAATCTGTTGTATAAACATCCTTGACAGATTTATGTGGTCAAATATAACTATTCAAGTGATACGGATGAAGCAATAACTAATTTCTAATTTATTTTGTCTTTACCATGATGACAGTGCATAATATTTTACTAGTTATTCTGCGAGATACTAATATGCAGCTTAGGAGCAATTTAAATACTTAACTAGAATATTATGCTAACTAGGCAAGTTAGGATAATTAGGCAAGTAATTGGAAAACAGTGGCTTGTTCTGTAGACAATCAAAACTATAACTATATAAATATAGTAACTATATAGTAACCATATAAATATATATCACAAGAAAACAAATATATAAATAAAGTCTGTTCTTTCCAATACTCTGCAGCCCTAGCATTGTACACTACAAAAATATTGTCTTTGAATAAAGACTTATACCAAGCCAGGCTCATTCTGATTACATACCCCTATACACATTTCTGGAGAGAGCAAAATATGTCCCAGGAGCTATGCTTTTTTGCAGTTTTTGTTTTCGCGAATCCGCCAGAGACCGTTGTGTACGCTTTTTCAGATCTCAAATTTCTCTCGAGTACCATTCGCACCTGCTGTTCTCACGTAAATCCACCAGAGACCGCTGCCGACTGACTAACTTACTGACTGACCAACTGACCAATCCCCCCACCCTCCTCCTTCCCTAAACCCAACCAATAGTGTTTTCAAGATCAGCAACTGACCCACCCACCCACTTCCCTAATCCCAACTGACAATTTTCAAAAGCAATCCAGAAAAAGAAAAGCCCTCGCCTTGTTTTTACCACGTTTTCAGATTTGAACACATTCTCACACTGTTATTTACTTGTTTTATTTTTTGTCTTACACGCTTTCTGGAAACATTCTTTATTGGAATCGAACCCCTTGGTCGCAGTAAACTATGCACTGCATTTCTAGGCTGCCGACGTACATGTCGAGCTACCGGACAAACTGTTAACATCGGGAAAGCCGTCCATATGGAGGTAAGCGGACAGCTGGTAAGCAAGAAAAGGAACGGCGTCATACCGCCCTGTAGCATTCATTTTAAAGACGAAATGCAGCCATACGTACTTCTGGCTACATAATTCTCGATCTCCAGAAATGTATATAGTGCTACGTTTTCATAATGAGCCTATGTTGCAACATACACACTTACAAGACTGTATACTTCTTAATATTTTAGTAATATTAAGAAGTATAATACATTTAATGTATTCAAAAAATACATTTTTTCATGATTATTTAAGTTAAAATATCAGCATTTATTTATTAATTTTTTTTTTTTGTAACCTCAACCTCTGTTGCAAAAACACTGTTGCTTTTCATCGACTAATTTTTTCCTTATCCTTTCCATAAATAATATAAAAATGTTCTCATTCAGATTTGTGGATAAATGTGTGTGTACAGTATGTGTATTTGTGTGTGAAAAACACAATCCCTGACCAGTCATAGCACCCCCACACGCTCAGTTAGCTAGGCTGTGTTGTCTAGCTAGCTAGCGTGTTTCAGGGTTCCTATGAAACCTCTGAGCAGCACAGAGAGAGATTGAGGCCGGCCAGTTTACCTTCTCCATCCTTAACCTCCTCGACGGCTTCAATGGCCTCGATGGTAGCTGAGGAGGCACAGAAAGACAGACGGAGAGAAGGAGAGAGGGAGAGAGGGAGGATGGATGGGGGAGTTTATTGTGACAGTCATGCACGCAGCACAATCCCCCAGCATTAGCTGCCAAGTAGCTGCCGTGGACAATTAGCAGTTAGCGTTAGCCGGTTAGTGTTCCTGTATGTGTTCGTGTCTGCACATTTCAGTTGGTTACATTAGCGAAGAGAATGAACACAAGTGTTTCAATAAAAGAAAGGGGTTAGCAGACATGTCCGTGACTCTGTAAGACATTGTTTCAGTGACTTTGAAGAGAAAAGAGGCTGTGATGAGAGAGAGAACGAGTGTGTTTTGCTTGCTAACTCACCGCTCTGCAAGGTCTGTTTTCCTCCAGACAGAACGCCACTCGGTAGCATCCCGGTTGGGGTCAGACCTTTCAGGGTCAACACATTCTCACTCTCCTCTCTGACAAAACACAATCAATGTTAATGACAGGTTACTGCTAACTAAAACTACTACACACACGTATTTGTAAAACAAATTGAGATTAAACACTAGTACATGCCAAACAAACTGAAAAATGGACTTGTCACACTCAATATCTCAACATCCATCCATTCATCCATCCATCCATCCATCCATCTATCTATTTATATATATATATTTTAATCCCACAAATGTTTTAATTACTATAGTGCATTAAATACTGTAGTGTTTTTGAACCATACTATAGTAAACACAAAAGTTATAATAACAAACTAATGAGACAACACTGTAATTTTCAACAATTATAGGGTTTATTATACTACAATACACCAGTTTACTGTAGTAACTTAAGTAGCTGTGTACTGTAGTAACTAAAGTATATTACCATATTTATTAAAATTTATCAGTTCACTATAGCTAAAACTAGATGCTCTATGCTGTAGCATTTCTTAACAAAGATACTAAATAAGTACTATACATATTATATATAAGTAAATACAGTTTTATACTATAGTATGGTTCAGAAACACTATAGTATTATTTTTTTTATGAGTGTGTAAGGATTAATGACAATCTTTTAACTTTGCTTATGCTAATTTACATAAATTAGTACATTAGTTTAGCACATTTTAACACAGTTTATATTTTAACATGTCACTATAGCATGAAAAGCATATTATAACAATATTATAGCATGTCTTACCATGTTTATAATAAACGGAAGAACATTGCTAGCATTCTTTCAAAGCTAGTGCTTCAAGAAAGCATGTTTTACATCTTTTTGTAAGCATATTATCATGTTGCTGCCTCTATGTTAGCATTAATTAGCATTTGCTGTTCAGTATGTTGCTAGCATGGTTAGCTCATTGCCCTTGACAGGTTTAATCTGCTCCTACCTAGCATGATGTGATTTCAAACATATTTTAGCTGTTGTTTTACTAGTAGCATTGATTAGCAGGTTACTTCCATGTTTACATTTGCTAACGATAAACTGAATGTTGCTTCCATGAACTAGCAAGCAGCTAGCTTATATTTAGTCTAAACCTTAACCTGTTTTATCCCATCCCACATAAAAAAATACTATAGTAAAAAATATAGTGTTTTTGACTTATACTATAGTAAAGTGTATTACACTGTATATATCCTTGTTAATGCTACAGCATATCTATAGTGAACTGATAAACTGTAATACTATACAGTTTTTAAATAGTTATATATAACTATTGTATTATAACACCCTATAGTTGTAGAAAACTAAGGTATTGGGTAGGCTAATTATTTTATATAACTATATAAACTATATAGTTGTTGTGGTACCATATCAACTATAGAATTAGCACAACAAACTAATTCAAGTATTTTACTATAGTGTAGTTTACAAAAACTATAGTACAGTACTTTTTCATAGAATATTTTAGCGTTTTGCTTTAGCAAGCTGTTAGCATGTTCTTGCTATACCACACGATTTATGTTGTCAACATGTCCCAGGGTGCTTGGCTTTGCTGGTGATAGATAGCTTGAACTGTGTGGATGTAGATTAAGTAGGCTTGAGTAATCTTGTTTCTTCAATACTTTATCAGGCTTTATTTCATGCCACACATTTGTAA
>CAIGQQ010033255.1:8075266-8089202 GCA_903798035.1 Danio albolineatus
TATATAAATAAATATATAATGAATAAATGAATGAATAAAATAAATAAATATTAATATATAAACATATAAATGAATATATAATGAATGAATGAATTAATAAATAAATAAATAAATAATAATAAAAATAAAATACATAAAAATAAAAAAATAAAAAATAAAAATAAATGAGAAAATAAAAATAAATAAATAAAATAAAAGTAATTGTTCATTAATCGCAATCGAGTTAAAATGTTCAATTAATCGAGATTTAGATTTTAGGTGAAATTGCCCAGCCATAGCTAATACTATGACAAAGTTGTGTCATAATGAGATGGGAAAATAGCATTGTCATCTTTTTGTAATATTGTCATTATGCAATTCATATCTGACATAATAAACTACACATGTGGCAGTAAACAAGAACTCAGACCTTTGTTGTTGTAAACGTCCAAGTAGTTTGGAGCCGAGAAGATGGTGATGAGAGAAGGGAAACCTGTGGTCTGACTCTTCCTGTACATGCGGTAACTGAGAGAGCAAGAAAAGACGATCAATTAATCACAACAGAAAACAAGTGAGGAACTATACACATAATGGATATTATTAGTGTTAGACCATGAGCTAATTTACTCAGTAAGCATGCTTTCTGTTGTCGACTGCTGCGCTATTATTGTTGTGTAGTATTGTGCTGCATTATCGACTGCTGTTTAGTTGATTCATTAATTAGCTACACTCTGCTTTAGACAAAGACAGATAAAAATGCTTCGGCAGAAGGGAATGTATGTGAATCGGTGGCATTTCAGGCTACCGCACAGCAATGAACGTGGATTATAGAGAATCAATATCTGGCTGTCAGCTGTATCTGCGTACTGATCGTCCGTCAACAACAGCCTGTGAATACACACATGTACTCTTTGTGTGTTTGTGAGGCATCTTTCACAAAGAAGGAAGCAAAAGAGCACTGAAGAAAGAATAGAAGTCATGTGGAACGACATAAAAAGGTTAAAGGTGACGTCTTCTTACCCCGCGTCCTGCGCCTCATGTGCCCTGATGACCGACAGTAAGTTGTTGGTCTGTAAAAACTCACACACTGCAGGATAACTGTACAAAATACACACAAATAGACAATATGACACATGATAAACAGCATATACACTTGTCTTACACTGACAATACAGTTATTAAATATCTACTGTAAGGATCTGGTCTGGTTTTGATGACTTCCTGTGAGCTGAGTTAACTAACCAGACTGTATAGCTGTGGTATTTTTGGTTACAAGTATGGTAATGAATGTACTAGTTGTGATTCTGATCTAACATAGCTTCCAAAATCTTTCCCTTAGTTTATTATGATTTAATTCCATTATGTCCTATTTAGAAAAAATTATAAATGGAAGTAAATATTGCAAAAATGACCAATCACTGGCCAATTTATTAGGTAATAATAAAGTTCAACTGCTCATTAACGCAACTTTCCAATCAGGCAATCACATGGCAGTAGCTGAATTTAGGCATGTAGACCTGGTCGAGACGATCTGCTGCAGTTCAAGCTAAGCATCAGAATGGGGATGAAAGGTGATTTAAGTGACTTTGAACGTGGCATGGTTGTTGGTGCCAGACGAGCTGGTCTGAGTATTTCAGAAATCGCTGGTCTACTGGAATTGTCACGCACCCATCTCTAGGGTTCACAGAGAATGGTCAGAAAAAGAGAAAATATCCAGTGAGTGGCAGCCGTGGTATGCAGAAGAGCATCTCTGAACGCACGGCACCTTTAACCTTGAGGTGGATGGGCTACAGCAGCAGAAGACCACACCGGGTGCCACTCCTGTCAGCTAAGAACAGGAAACTGAGGCTACAATTCGCACAGGCTCACCAAAATTGGAGGATAGAAGATTGGAGAAATGTTGCCTGGTCTGATGAGTCTCGCTTTCAGCTGGGTCGGAATTAGGCATCAACAACATGAAAGCATGGATTCATCCTTTCTATCAATGGTTCAGGCTGGTGGTGGTGGTGTAATGGTGTGGGGGATATTTTCTTGGCCCTCTTTGGGCCCAATAGTACCATAGGTACCAAAATCTCTGAAGAATATTTCCAGTACCTTGTTGAATCTATGCCACTAAGGATTAAGGCAGTTCTAAAAGCAAAAGGGGATCCAACCCAGTACTAGTAAGTATACCTAATAAAGTGGCCAGTGTGTGTATGTCCTTACGAGTTAAAATATGTCATTATATGTTATGTTCATATGTGGCCACATAATATATTCCAACTACAGTATGTACATATGTAATTCTGATGTTTGAAATATATATAAGTGGCCCATTTTTGCAATATTTCGATGTTATGCTCTGTATATGACAAATGTTTTATATATGTAAAATCCAAATATGAACTTGTTTGTTATATATGTAATTTTCATATAGCCTATTGCCATATTTCAGATTTCTATGTGGGGTAGCCCTTCTTATATATCCAACAGCAGATTTAAGAGTGATAGTTCAAATAAAATACATTTCCACGCATTCACATTCACAAGTTGTTTTAAACATTTATGAGTTTCTATCTTTTGTAGAATGTTGGGGAAAAGAAACATTCATGGATTTCCATAGTAGGGGAGCGCAGGGCACAAAGTAACGCGGGGCAAAATGTAACATGGAGTTCACGTCTTCCTGACAATTATTGAAAAATTCGGTGAAATTTAGATAAGAAACACAGGAGAAATCATTTTAATCATCATAAAAGTAGTTTTTATTACAGTCGATATTTTTTTATTTTAAAAAAATCTGAAAGTATGCGAGTAAAATCTTGTATTGTTGTGATGACCATCCTCTAGGCTAAAGCATGGAGCCATTTTGAAGATATAAAATACACACAGTGACTGCTAGTCAGTTTTGAGGAAAACCCGACACAGCGGGGTTAGTTGTAACAGGGTGTTACAAATAAGCCACACACTGTTGGACACTAATCAAACAAAAAAAATAACTGTTGAATTTTGAGTGTAATGTTGGGAACTTTTTATATAAAAATGTTTTTTTAATAGAAAATATTTATTTTATAGAAAAAAATAATAATTTTATTGCTAATCATGCAAATAATATTGCAAATAAATGATAATATAGATGATAATAATGTAAATAAATACAAATGTGTTTATTCCAATATAAGTAAATAAATAAACATACTATGTCATGTAGAATTAAAAATAAAATGAGCCAAGTACTGAGGAAATATAGCTACTATTTAAAGTAAACTGAATTTAAATTAATTGTGTGAAATCTGACTTCATAAGCAAGTGTTACAACTAACCCTCTGACTGTACAACCTGCCCCGCAGATGGGGTAAATAGTAACATTTTTACTCCTGGAACTTTTGGCAATATTGCACAAAAAGCATAAGTCCGGTGATCATACAACCAGTGCTCATTTGTAGAAGACGCTTGTGTGTTGTTGGTAAAAAAATATGTCTAACCCATTACTTTGTTCATTATTTGGCACAAACCAAAAAGTGCTCTCTCCTAGAAACCAAAAATACTATGGAAGACAATGGCTGTTTTTGCCCCCAAACATTCTTCAGAATAAATTCCTTTGTGTTCAACAAAAGCAAGAAACTCAAACTGGTTTAAAAGAAGTGGAGGATGAGTAAATGATGACGGAATTTTCTCTTTAACCCATCGCTAGCTTGTGTATTATTGTCATACCACTATTAGCCACCAGGGGGCAGCAGCGATGTAAATGTGCAAAATCACCATTAATTTCTGCTCAAAATATCATGAAATGGTCCTAGAAAAGAGATGAAGGCATTACGCTGGGTGTTATAGCCCATGTTGAAGAGCAGTCTTGTTATTTGTCAGTTTAACTTAGCAGTCACCGTCTGGTATTTTTATACTGAGGTATTGAAAGTGACAGGCCTAAAGCACAGCATGCACAGACTAACCAGCCAGCATGTACCATTGATTTCAGAAGGTTTCATAAGAAATGAAAACAGTGAGAATTGTGGGTAATAGCATTCACACTCGAAGCTCTCATTCAGAGGCTGTGCAACGGTAGCTGTGGTTTCAAGTCCACATGAAATCAAAACAGTTTTTTTCATGCTAGTATCAGTATGTTAGTTTTAAAGGGATCGTTCACCCCAAAATGAAAATGTATTTATTTACTCACTATCAAGGGGTTCCAAACCATTATGGTTTTTTTGTAATTCTGTTGAATGCTAAAGAATGTATTTTGAAGAAATCTAACAACCTGTAAGCATTGACTTCGGAAAAACAACTGTGGAAATCAATGGTTACAGTTTTTTTCAGAAAGAAACTCTAAATGATAACCAAATGTTTTACAATTTTCAGTGAACTATCATTTTAAGGAGATCTATAAGCCTGTTATGATCACCAGCGTTCTAGCGGCTACAGATCGCTAAAGAACTACAAATCCGCTGTTACATAGACTACAGATCCTGTCATGCACAACACACATACACCTGTTTCGGATCACAATTGATTACACTCACACAGCTGGGAGCTGCTCAAATATTGATTACAAGGACTATTTAAACAGCACTCACACACACACACACATCATTGCTGAGTCTTGTTTATCTGTCAAGTTAACATTATGATGCGTTTTCCTAGTCTTGTCTTTCCGCTACCGACCTTCGCTTTGTTTGTTTTTGTTTATGTTGTTAGCCGCCTGGATCAACCACTCGCCTGCTTATTTGTAGTGGCGGACAAATCAAGGCTTCATGAAACACTGAAACAGTCGAAGCAAATGTGTCGAAGCTTCAAACGTTTCGAAACCCGTCTCTACAGTGACACCTAGTGGTCATTTTATATGTATTGCTCTGGAACTACTTCAGCACAGAACCAGTTGAGCAAATTGAGGTATTAAACCCAACTTTGCAGAGTTGAACCGTTAGGTGATTTTGTGGAGCAGGAAGAGTTCCTGACTAGCATGCAGGGATAATGGGTTCGAATCCAGGCTGATACAGCTATGGATGTTAGGATTTAAATGCTCTGTTTTTGTATCGTTTTGTTTTAACATTGGTCTGACATCTGAATGAACACTTTATGAATAAATGTCTTGTTTTGGTCATAAAATAGGGTTGTTTGTATATCAGATACAGTTGTGGCAGGAAGTTAACAAAAAAATGTTTATGTTAATTATTAAATTTCCCATTTATAGTATTTTATTAACTTCTGACGTTACCTAAACCCAACCATCACAGTACTGCAAAAATATTAATTATTGTTATACAGTGTTACAGAAATGTATCCTGTATCCTATTTAGACTACACCATAAAACAGTAACATTATTAAAATACATAAAAATCATAATTTCGGAGTATTTGTACAAGTCGGGATTCGAACCCAAAAGACATCTGAGGCACAGTACCAACATGCACACGCATGGTCCACTAGGCTATAAGATACAGGTTTTGCTGACCCTGTCAGTCAAACCCAGATTCGACAGGTCTTGAAACGCTTCTGAAATGATCGATGCTTTGAATTTCTTTAGTCATGTGACCAGGTGTTTCGAAAAACTTTAGTCACGTGACCTGGGTGTTTCAGATCATGCTTCGGTGTAGTGTTTTGATACACTTGTGCTTCGAGATCACGACACTATGTCGAAACGTCAGGTTTTTCCGGAAAAGACCTTTCACACAATCTTTCCAAAATACCGGTAAATTCTGACATCATTAACCAGAAATGGCCTCTAAACAGCTGTGCTTGTATTTGTAAACATGGGAGTTGTGCTTTTCTTGATGGCTTCACATTTATTTAAAGCTTTAGAATTCATGCAGCTGCTTTGTCCCAGAGACATCCAAGGCAGAAACGCAAACTGCAGCTAATGTTTACACATTTGACTACATTACAAATTCTGTGGATGGATGAGTATTGTGAACAACTTTGACGAAAACATAAGGAACACTTTCGCATGTCAAGATGTACATAATATATGTGTGTGCTGACGCTCACCGGCTCTTTCACGTGCACATGTGTCAAGCAACTGAAGCGAAGCTTGAAGGTAAACAAACAGCGGATTATCATAAGCATTTTATCGATAATTTTTTTCACAGTTGGCATTAAGAAGAAACATAGAAACGTTATCTGACTAACAACTAGCAGCTAAATGTGTCTGCAAAATTATTCGAAGGCTTTTTATTTTCATAAACAGCGTGGATGTGAATGCGTCCGAATTTTCTGATTGGCTGGAGTAGACGTCTCACATCAGCGCGTTCTAAGCGTGATCACACTCTTTCCGACAATGTCCAATCTGCGTTCACACTGCACAGCATTACGGCAAATTACCAGTAATGTTACAACTTCTCTTTACAGAAAATTGCCAGAACGAATTTACCAGTATTTTCAAAATGGGCCTGTTCACACATACAGACCTTTCCAGAAAATTGCCGGTAATTTTCCGGAAAGATCTGTATGTGTGAAAGAGCCAATGACGTTCCTTCTGGATTTGCCTGCATGTTATCGTTTGCTCCTGATTGTGATCATTGCCTGCCTGACCATTCTCTTTATAATAAATCCTGCATTTGGATCCACACTCCGTTGTCAGCGTCTCCCTTGTGACGAAGACAGTGTGCTCCAAAAAATTGCTAAAAGTAACATTTTAGAAGATATAAACATTGAAACTTGCAGTGTGTCACTTCTGTCTAATTGACTCAACAATTGTTAAACGTCACCTCATCAACTCTTTTGACCAATCGAATGCTCTCTAGTATCGGACATGTCTCTATTGCTATATGCACTTGAGCTCAACCTCTCTTACTGGCAGAGTTGGGATTTAAGCAAAATGCTATTGGTTGTTTTTTTTTAAAGGGGGAGGAGCTACTCTATGTCCCGTCCTTGAGTCTTAGCTCAAATTATGTCACACACTCAACGAAAATGCTCATTTTAAAGCACTTCTCGAGACCTTTAAAGCTCTGGGTCTTTCTCTAATGGTATATAATGGTCTCTCCATAAGCTTATAGGAAGAAAAAAAAAATACTGCTACTCTCAGATGATTTAGTGTTTCTTTTTATCATAAAAAAAAAAATCTATTTTTATCTCACTTGTAAGTCGCTTTGGATAAAAGCATCTGCCATACGAGTAAATGTAAATGTAGGTATATTTATGTATAGCATAATCCCATTTTTACAGTAAAATAAAACTGTATTTATTTCAAATATTTCCAAAGTGCTGTTTAATGGAGATTTTTTTTAAACATTTGTTAGAATTATTTTCTATTAATAATTTATTTTCTCTTAAAGGCTTAACTTGGTTTAACTAGGCAAGTTTGGTTAATTAGGCCAGTGTTTCCCAACCCTGTTCCTACAGCCACATCAACAGTACACAATTTTAACCTCATCCCAATCAATTCATCAGAACATTAGAAGAGACTCAGAAACCTGAAATGGATGGATCAGATAAGGGAAACATCCAAAATAAATACTGCTGGTGTGCCTCCAAGAACAGGGTTGGGAAACAGTGAATTAGGCAAGTTATTGGTCAACAGTGGTTTGTTCTGTATCCAATCCAAGCTAATATTCTTGACCTTAAAGGACCATGAAACCACCCTTTTTCAGGTCAAGTCTACCTCGAAAAAATTTCAAAAAATGCTTCGAGATGGGCATGGAGCTCTGCGGGCAGAGGGGGAGTGGGCATGGCCGGCAGTGCAGGGGAAAATAGGGGAGCAGTCGGCTCACGAAATGAGTCACAAACCGTGAGGAAACGCATGATTTTATAGCTAATAATTTAAAATGCAAAAAAAAAAAAACCAGTAATGTAATGTCCTGCTAAATTTGTTATTCGTAATTTCACATACACATAACCACAATTTGTTCTATCATCATAAAGATAATCGTGTTTATATAAACACTATAAATGAGGAGGACTTCTCTCCTCCTCAATCCCTGGGTCTGGAGGAAGAAACAGTAGATAGTGCAGTCTCTTGCCCTGTCTATGTCAACCATTAGCGCTGCCGGTAATCTGGAGGATTTTAAACATGTGCGAACACAGCAGCACGGATATAGGCGATGTGTGTGAATAACGAACCATAGATTGTAACGAACTCAACTGATAAAAGACAAAGTCCACCATTCTGCAATTCTCTTATGAGTCTTTAGCCGTTTCAGCATGATGTGAACACGAAACATAAGCCCTGCCTATTTCTGCGCGCGCAGACCCGGGAAGATTCGAAACCACCAACCCCGCCCACAAACAACAGCAGCAAGCAAAGGTTGCCAGATTGGGCGGTTTTGAATTTGATTGTGCAGGTAAAAATCTTTTGGATAAGGTTTGGACTAGAATCAGTCAGCCACATCTGGCAACACAGAGAGGAGCACTGTGCTCAGCTGGATATTGTTGGAAGTGTGCAGATGAACCAGAGATGAGACTGTGAAGAGTCAGTGGTTGAGGTTTATTTCTGCAGAAATGCCTCAGCGTTATAGCCCAGCCTTGTGCTGTGTTCCCTCTGAGGAGTGCTTCTGAGATCTACACGCTTACAACGGAGGATTCGTCGACCATTTGTTAAAGGAAGGATCAGAAAAGACTATTGATGTATGCAGGGGCAGACTGGCCATAGGGAGCACCGGGACATTTCCCGGTGGCCTGACGGCTGATCTGGCCTGCACCCTTTATCCAACAAGTGTGAGTGTGCGATTAAAACGGTTGCCTCAATGTTTTCTCTAGCTTGTAAATGATGCATTTAATTGTGTTTTGTAACTTGCAACTGCTTGTAGTGTATCTGGTTAACTTGTATTCTCATATCGTGTCTAAAAGCCCGTTGTAAACGTGATGCGTGCCGCTTTGTTTACGGATTAAAATGCATTTGTGAACTTGTGTTCCTCTGCTGTTTGTCATTGCTATGGCTACAACAGCTCTCCTACACACATACGGCGGTCCTGTTTCATAATAGTTCAGCTTTTGCCGCTGTGTGCATTAATACTGAATATGTGTCACTGTTTTAACTTATGGTTAAGAATAAAGCAGTATGCTGGGAGACCGGGGAGTTAGTTTCGGGGGTGAGGTTTCTGAAATACGGGCGACTCCCGGGAAAAACAGGGTGGCAGATATGCTCACGCACACACTATGACTACTTCAATATTGATAAGCCGTGGTGGGCATTCTGTTGCGCCGAATGATGTCGACCAATCGCAACAGACTGGGCCATCGGTCCAATCAGTGCAGTTTAGCATCGCGCTAAGGAGGGGTTTTGGAACAAATTAATCGCTGAACGATTCATATAGGAGTCGCTGGGATAATGAGGTAAAAATAAATGCAAATTATAAGACAATGAAAGTGTTTTTTGACTATGCATGCATACTAGCCTGCTGTTAGAGACCCCCAAAACCAAAATATGACCCTTTTTAATGTATAATAGGGGCTCTATAAATTTTTTATTTTGCTCATTACGAGAAAGTTCCATCATTTGTTTTTCATACAGTATTTGGGGATAACAGTATATGACGATTGATTCAGTGATTATCAAAACAGATTGCCCTAAATTCAGCTGAGATTGTGTTGTCTGAACAAAAGCTTCTCTTTTGTTAGCTAAAGGTTTAAACTACTTTACATATTAAACGGCAGCCGATGGGATTTCACTATTTCACGACATCAATTTGATTTCGATATATTGCTCAGCGCAGTTTCCGATTCTCTCTCCATCATTTGTGTGTTTCTCTCAGGTTCTCACTGTATCTCTGGATCTTCATATCTCAGCGGATCTGGCAGTAGTAGCCAGTTGTCATGGTAACGGCAGAGCGCAGAATCCCGTGGGATTGTGGGATTGTGTGTTGTGCTGAGGCTGGCCAGTGTTTGACTGCTTTACAATTACAATTAAACTCACGCTTGACTTTCATGTACACCTTTATTTCACTGTACAACTTGACCCGGAGGAACTGTGTTTCGTGCTGTGCTCCGTAGGGGAGCTTTCACCGCTCAGGAGGAAGTGTCAGCTTTGTCTTAGACATCTCTAGTGAAATTCAATAAATTGAAGAGACTTAAATGACGCAATTTTCAACATAGAGTAAGGCTACAGCTCTCACAGAAGCATTTCAGTATTAGAGGAAATTTGAATAGAAGCATTAGAGAAATATATATACATAGAATTTACAATGAATAATAATTTAAAAATAAAAGGGGACTAAGCCGAAAAGAAAATGAATGAATGAATGAAAATATTTATTATATTTATTATAATATAATTATTATATAAATGTATAAACTCTACAGCTGTAAATAATTGTATCTTTATTGTTATATACATAAATCATTTAAAATGTATAAATAATTTTAAACATCCAAATAAACATCATTATTAAATATTCATTCATTCATTCATTTTCTTTTCGGCTTAGTATCTTTAATAATCTGGGGTCGCCACAGCGGAATGAACCGCCAATTTATCCAACACATGTTTCACGCAGCGGATGCCCTTCCAGCCGCATTCCATCTCTGGGTAACATCCATACATACTCATACACACATACACTATGGACAATTTAGCCTACCCAATTCACCTATACCACATGTCTTTGGATTGTGGGGGAAACCGGAGCACCCAGAGGAAACCCACGCAACCACGGGGAAAACATGCAAACTCCACACAGAAATGCCAACTGACCCAGCCGGGGCTCGAACCAGCGACCTTCTTGCTATGAGGCGAACATGCTACTCACTATGCCACCGTGGCAATTAAATTAAATTAAATTAAATATCATAATATAAAATATTTTACTATAACAATGCTGAGCCGGCATCGCAATCCTCCGTCCCGCCCCGTTGCAGCAGGAACCCGCTCACGAAAGACACACGTTTAGGTCCTGTTTACACTAATACGTCTTAGATTATGTTAGCATGTTAGAATGAAAATGTTCAACGTCCACACTGGTGTTTCATCTAACATTTCTGAACAGCTCTCCGTCCACACTGTACCACTGAAAATGCAACGTGACCACAAACACACACACTCTGTCATGCGCTCTAGCATATGTGTATGTCTGAGCTCCAGGCAGTCAGCGGGTGCTTTGAGCACAAAACCCCAGAGAGCAGTGCACGTCGGACAGTTTATCAAGGATGTACCACTGGATCATGTCTCACTATAGTTGCTAAACGTGATATTTAATTAATCTCGTCTCTATATGACAACTCTTCAGTCTTTTGTATCTATCAGGTAGCGTGTCACAGCGTCAGTACACTGCTTCAATCTTTCGCTTTCACGCTTGTACTTTTGTAATTTTAGCGGAAACCTCAGATAGCGTTGGTTGGTTCCTGTTGGTTGTGCACCTTTTTTACCAACCAAGTTTGTCGACGCCATTATAACGACACAGATTACTCTGCCTATTCATGCCAGAGTCCTGCGGAAAAGGTGATTGACAGGTGGTAATTTGTGTGTAACTTATTTTTATTTATTTAGGATTTGGTTATGGGTAAAACAAAGACCGTGTGGGTCAGGTAGTTGAAACGGTAGGCTACAAATAATTAATTAATAATTAATTAATTAATTATTCGTAAATAATTAAGTGAAGTTTCATAAACTAATTTCGAGAGGAGCATGTGATATGATTAAGCACGCCTGGCTACTCATCTGTAATCAGTAATAATCCAATCAGAGCGATCCTAGTTTACTATAAACAAATCATTTTCTCCATACTATTCTATCTTCGTTTTGGAAGAATCCCCCCTTCTACCCCATCTCCTCCTTTTTTCCTCACTTTTCTAAGTGGGAGCTTTCGAGACCTATCTGATCTCGGATACCCTTATATGCTTATTGACTGGGCGGGAGCCTTGGGCTCAAGCATCTCCGAGCTCAGGGTTCTCTCCCGGGACAGCATGCCAAACCTGCTATAAATGCTAAGCATATCTAAGTGTGAACTCTTGAATTCACCACCACTTATGATGACGATACCATCATCCATTGTGATGTTTCACATTAGACATCACACAATGCCGAATTGGTCGACATCGCCCAACCCTAACATAACAAATTTTTTATATATATAAAAATGAAAAAGAATATATATTCTATTAAATATTATATATATATTATTATTATATTATATTTTAAATTATATTATATATTCTATTTCAATATTAATTTAATATATATTCAACTAAAAACAAATGTATATAATCAACAATTAAGCCTACAATTACATTAAATGTATTAATTAAGGATTTTTAAAATGTTGGTTTATTTTAAATGCATTATAATAAATAATAATAATAATAATAATAATAATAATAATAATAATAATAATAATAATAATAATAATAATAATAAAAGAAGAATTTGCAAGAATTTGAGAAATGAATGAGTTGATATTTTCTGAGTTTAATGGCATACCTGGTTTAATCTTGTTAAATTAAAGCACAGTCAATGTTGAGATCCTTTTAGAAAGGTTGAAAAACAGAAAAGTCTCCGTATGCTGTCTAGGAGAAATCATAGAGACATCAAAGAGATCCTCATATTTCACATCCACATTTACCTGTAGAAGTAGGAGCATCCGCGGACTGAGTTGTGGCTGAAATAATCTTGGCTCTTTTCGTTGCCAAAGTCCTCCAGCGGGTCTGACCACAGCAGATCACACATGGGGCCGAACGCCGGAGGCTCCTTGAACCTGTCCAGCTGACAGAACGACACAGAGACCGCCAACAACATCAACAATAGAGATAGAGATAATGATGTATGATAATAATAACAAATCAACAAACTTATCAGCATCCAGTGGTGGGAAGCCTACTGAAAAATCATGCTCATGTAAAAGCACTATTCCTTGCCAAAACAAAAGTAGAGTAAAAGTACCTCTTTTAAACACTACTTAGAGTAAAAAGTAGCTCTTCTCAAAGTACCCAGCAGTAGTTAATAGTGAGAATTACACTGTGAATTACATTAGTCCACTATACACCCTGCTGATTAAACATATAGATTCAGTGACATTTCTTTTAAGGGTGTTTCTAAATGCAAGTTAAATTGTTTACATACATGAATGATAGATTTAAAATGTGAGATTAAATAAATTTGAGAATATTAAATCACCTAGAATAAGCAGACAATAAGCAGGGTGATGCGTTTACATATGAAGTGAAATCTTTGTAATCTAAAAATCTAAAATGGGTGGCAAAAGTCTAGCTGTGCCGATACGTTAACGCTCATGTTATGAATTTGACCCATAACTTAGTATCCTGCATGTGGCACCACAAACCAAGCTCCTGCAGAACTGATCGAATACATGGAGTTTGTGTGTGTGAAAATGTAACATTCTGAAGTGCATTCAGTGATGGTTTAAGGCCATTTGGTGTTTTCATCGAATAGTAATCATACTGTAGGCATCCTTCATCATCCGTCTAAACAGACATACGCTCATTTCACTGTATCTTTGTGGACATTTTTTGCAATTTTATTGGAGGGGAACTATAGGACTGATTATTCTGCTTAGCAGTGTTTGGGGAAGTTACTATTGAAAGTAATGCATTACAATATTAAGTTACTCCTTAAAAAGTAACTAGTTGCGTTACTTAGTTACTTTTATCGTAAGTAATGCATTAGATTACTTTTCTGTTATTTTGAATTACTGTATCTTACTTTTTTGTTTTAAATAGAGAAGCTCTGTAATTAAAACTACTTAGTACAATAAAATTCCTGTGAAAAAAACAGAATTACAGTCATTTGAGTATTTGCAATTCGCTTTATTTGCTTTGCTATTTTGTTAAATTTGTGCTTTTTGGTCCCTCTGGTGATAAAAATTTACATTGCAAATTGTCTTTCAGATACAGCATAGTAAAGTGAAATTGACAGAAAGATGGCTATGCTTTATTTGTGCACAGCCTGTATATCACTGAAGAAAATACAACAGAAGCATAAGGGGAGATTTAGAGAAGATCCATCAAACATCTGCTGGTAGAGCTCAGCCTTAAGTCTAAAACATTTCAAATAGGCCCAGATTGCTTGGTAAGGACTTTCTAAAAAGGAGTCTTATATAT
>CAIGQQ010033255.1:8094202-8109678 GCA_903798035.1 Danio albolineatus
TGTGTGTGTGTAAACGTACTGTATATGTGTGTGGTGCGTGTGCACGTGAGTGTGTTTGTACATGTGTGATCTGTCAGAATTTGTGCATGTGTGTGTGTGTATGTTCTGTCAGTCAGCAGATGGTAAAGGAGGACACCCTCTCCTCCTCATTCTCCTCATCAGGGAAATCACACTCTCAGGCTCTCTGGGCTCAACATTAACAGGCAAATTAATTTTCTGCTAATCATACTCCTGTACTCTTTCTCTCTTTCTCTTTCTGTCTGCTCCAGAAAAAGCAGACCTCCACTCTTGTCTTGACTCTTGACTCTCTTGTTTCGCCCTTGGTAAGCTGAAAAAGAAGCATGCGGTACTCACATTCTTGTTTGAAAGTGAAATATTCAGTCAAATGTCTACATTCATGGTTTCCCCGCAGCAGAAACAGCGTCTTTGGGTAGAGGATTTTCAGCGACCAGAGGTAAAGCACACACTGACGGAGAGAACATAGAGACATTTCACAGAGCGCATCGAGATATTCGGCTCAGATATTGTGCACTACACACATTAGGGTGCCTAAGCAGAGCACACTCACCTCAATACTGAAGTACCCTCGGTCCACATAGTCTCCTAGAAACAGGTACCTCGTTGTCGCAGGAGACCCGCCAACCTCAAATAACTTCATCAGGTCAAAGAACTGGCCGTGAATATCACCACACACTGTAACCGTACAAAGAAAATAGGTTAGCGTGAGCTAAAGGAAACACTGGTGCTACGAAACAGTAGAAGAATTCTACTGAATTGTTCGACTAAAATTAAACGCAGGTCATCATTTGCTCACACTGTTGTTCTAGTTATGCGTCGTTTATTTGTCTGACCAAAAAGGAGCATTTAATTGGGTGTTCACAGAAATAAATGGTCTAGGCTGTTGTTCTCTGTCCATGACTGCAGGTTCATGAAACTCTAGTAGTGCTGCAGTTCGCACTGATTTGACCAAAGAAAAATTGTTTCATGTTTTATTGATCTTGACCCTTGTATATTTCTGGGTTCAGATTTTAAAATATTTTTATATGAAATACTGTGAGATGTGTGGTTTTGGAACATTTTGTTGCGAAACATGATTTTGAAACATTATCCTGGAAAATGTTTGTTTTGTTTACATGTCAAATACTGTGAAAGGTGTCGTTTTGGAACATTTTACTATAAAATGTTTTTACACTAAACATTTTCATATGAAAAACTAAAACGTGATTTTGGAACATTTCATTGTGAAACCTGTGGTTTTGAAACAATTTACAGTAAAATGTGTTTTTTTTTTCATTTTACTGTAAATTTAGTTTTTTTTACATTAAACATTTTCATATGATAAACATAAACGTGACTTTGGAACATTTCATTGTGAAATATGTATTTTTGGAACATTTTACTGTGAAACGTGTTTTTTTTTACATTCCATTTATGAAACGTGTGGTTTTGAAACATTTCGTTGTGAAACGTGATTTTGGAACATTTAGTTGTGAAACGTGTGGTTTTTAAACATTTAGTAGTGAAACATGTGGCTTTCTTTACATTTTATTTTCATATGGAACACTGAAATTTCTGGTTTTGGAACATTTTACTCTGAAACTTGTGGTTTTAGAGCATTTTTACTGTAAAATGTCTTTTTTTTTACTTTTACTGTAAAATGTGTGGTTTTGGAACATTTTACTGTGAAACGTGGGTTTTGGAACATTTTACTGTGAAGTGTGTGGTGTTGAAACGATTTACTGTAAAACGTGGTTTTGGAACATTTTATTGTAAAATGTGTTAGTTAGTTTACATTCTATTTTCATATGAAATACTGTGAAGTGTGTGGTGTTGAAACAATTTAGTGTAAAATGTTTTTGTTTTTTTTTACCTTTTACTGTGAAACGTGTGGTTTTGGAACATTTTACTTTTAAACTTGTGTTTTTTAAACATTTTTCGGTGAAAATTGTGGCTTTGGAACATTTTATTGTTAATATATATAAAGTAAAAGTAAAATTACAGTAAAACATTCCCACACTTGTCCACATGAAAATGTTCCAAAACCACACTCGTGATTGAACGTGATCTATAGGGGCTATTTGCAACTGGAAAGAAAGACCATCAGTCACAAACATCAGACCAAACAGTCACCGATCCAGCATGCATGTGTTCAGACAAAAAGCCAGCACAGCAGGTGAATGTTGATTTGAATCTTATAAATAATGTGTAATTAGAGCTATTCTCATTTAAGGTTTGTGTTCCCAATGGAAGGTCAAAGGATTAAAGGCTACAAGGTCTGAATGACTAAAAGCACCCAAAGCTAACTACCTTTCCTTTTCTCTCTGTTTAATGGGTTCCAGGGAATTAAATCAGTTATCCAGCAAGCCATTAATGTTTAATGACTCCAGTGTGTGAAATTCATGCTCCCACCAGCTGATGAGGCCTCAGAAATGCATGCTGGGAGAGCTTTTGGTCTCAGGTGTTCAGTGTCTTGGCCTGCTAAATGATGGTATCTTCATAGCTGAGGAGCAACATCTTTGACCCGCATCAGACCTGCTGCCTGTGCTCAACCTCGCTTTGACTCATGGGAAATTAAGGTCACTTTGTCATTTATTCTCACATGCCACCATTTATTTCAGAGGTCAACATTACTTGTGAGGAGATTTTCGGTTTCAAAATCAGTGTAATCCTGTCTACCTGCAGAAATGTATGCATATGCGTATATTTAACTTCAATTTAATTATTTTATCCACAATAGAGCATAATGAAAAATACATGTTGATTTTATGTTGTCATTCATTCATTCATTCATTCATTCATTCATTAGTAGCCAAGTAAGTAAATAAAATATACTAATTTTGGGGTTGTTAAACCAAGCACAAAATAATTTATTCATTAATGCAATAAAAACAGAACTACTGTGAAATTTTGTTACATTGAAAACAGCTGTGCTACTTAATATATAACAGTAATAATAATAATAATAATAATAATAATAATAAGAATAAGAATAATAATTTCTCAGACACGTTTTAAAGCAAAATGTTTCAAAACCACACGTTTCAGTGACAGTGAAGATGAAAGAAATTTTCATCTTCACTGTCACTGAAATGTGTGGTTTTGAAATATTTTGCTTTGAAACGTGTTGTTTTGGAACATTTCATTGTGAAACGTGTGGTTTTGAAACATTTTACTGTGAAACTTGGATTTGGAACATTTTATTGTGAAATGTGTTATTTTGGAACATTTCAATGTAAAAAAAAGTGTGGTTTTAAAACATTTACTGTGAAACATGGATTTGAAACATTTTGTAGTGAAATGTGTGATGTTTTTGTTACATTTTACTGTGAAACGTGTGGTTTTGGAACATTTTTTATGTGAGACGTGTGTTTTTGGAACATTTAGTTGTGAAACGTGTGATTTTGAATCATTTTCCTGTAAAACGTGTGGTTTTGGAATATTTCATTGTGAAACGTGCGGTTTTGAAACATTTTATTGTAAAACGTGGTTTTGAAACATTTCATTGTGAAACGTGTGCTTTTTAAATATTTTACTGTAAAACGTGTGGTTTTGTAACATTTCATTGTGAAACGTGTGCTTTTGAAAAATGTTTCTGTAAAATGTGTGGTTTTGGAACATTTCATAGTAAAATGTGTGGTTTTGGAACATTTTACTGTAAAATGTGTTATTTTGGAGCATTTTGTTGTGAAACATGAGATTTTAAAACATTTTACTTTAAAACGTGTGTTTTTTAACATTTCATTGTGAAACGTGTGATTTTTCATACATTTTACTGTAAAACGTGTGGTTTTGGAACATTTCATTGTGAAAAGTGTGATTTTAAATACATTTTACTGTAAAACGTGTGGTTTTGAAACATTTCATTTTGAAACATGATTTTGTTACATTTTACTGTGAAACGTGTGGTTTTGTAACATTTCATTGTGAAACGTGTGCTTTTGAAAAATGTTTCTGTAAAATGTGTGGTTTTGGAACATTTCATAGTAAAACGTGTGGTTTTGTTACATTTTACTGTAAAATGTGTTATTTTGGAGCATTTTGTTGTGAAACGTGTGATTTTAAATTATTTTACTTTAAAACATGTGTTTTTTAACATTTCATTGTGAAACGTGTGATTTTTCATACATTTTACTGTGAAACATGTGGTTTTGGAACATTTTTTATGTGAGACGTGTGTTTTTGGAACATTTAGTTGTGAAACGTGTGGTTTTGGAACATTTCATTGTGAAATGTTTGATTTAGAAAAAGATTACTGTGAAACGTGTGGTTTTGAAACATTTCATTGTGAAATGTGTGATTTTGAAACATTTTCTGTGAAACGTGTGGTTTTGGAACATTTCATTGTGAAGCGTGTGGTTTTGAAACATTTTCTGTGAAACGTGTGATTTTGGAACATTTCATTGTGAAGCGTGTGGTTTTGAAACATTTTACTGTTCTTTCATCTTCACTGTTACTTTTGATACATTTGTATTTGAATGGTAGCATAAATATTACATTTAATTCTGCTTTTTAATTGGATATCGACATGATTTGTCCTGAATAATCAATTTGTATATGATAATCAAATAGTTCACACATCTTTGTCTGGCCCATTAACACAAATGTGATGCATCAAGAATTGTAAAATCTTGTATAATCTTATAAGGACACATAAAGTATTGTCTTTTACTTAGCAGAAAATACGATATTATAAGGTGGCACGGTGGCTCAGTGGCTAGCACTGTCACCTCACAGCAAGAAGGCTGCTGGTTCGAGTCCCGGCAGGGCCAGTTGGCATTTCTGTGTGAAGTTTGCATGTTCTCCCTGTGTTCGTGTGGGTTTCCTCCGGGTGCTCCAGTTTCCCCCGCAGTCTAAAGACATGCGCTGTAAGTGAACTGAATAAACTAAATTGCCCATAGTGTATGAGTGTGTGTGTGTGTGTGTGTGTGTGTGTGTGTGTTTGTGTGTGTGTGTGTTTCTCAATAATGGGTTACAGCTGGAAGGGCATCCAGTGCATAAAAAATATGTCGGAATAGTTGATGGTTCATTCCGCTGTAGTGACCCCTGATAAATAAAGGACTAAGCCAAAGGAAAATTAATAAATGAATGAAGATATTATAAAAGACAGCATAATGTATACCAATAACGATTTTTACTCAAATTATACTACTTTGTAAAATGTCTTGTTTTGGTGGTATTTTAGAGCACACATTGCTTGTGCAAATGTTAAATAAAATGACATGAAGATTTGATTTACATATAACACAATGAAGAAGAATCAGAAATGCATTCTTATACCCAATATTTATTCATTCAGTATTCTTATGCCAATCGGAGCATCAAGTAGCAAGCTTAGCAACATGCTGACGTCAAACTCTAGGCATGCTAAAATCAATTATAAGTTGAGTCTCCGGTGTGAAGAGCTATTTGTGTAAAACATTGAGTTGCTGCCTAAGTAGTGATCCAAATATGTCACTTATGAAGTTAAATCACAGTTAGGATGTTCCCTACCCTAAAAATAATTTAGTTGTGAAACGTGTGCTTTTGTAATATTGGTTATTTTGTCATTAGCTGGTGCAACCTGGTAACCAATCTTGAGTCTGTAGGGTTAGTTCCTGCCAAAATAATAATGGGCGGTTCACACTTTCCAATGTGCTACTTTTCTATTGTTTTTCAATGTAAACAATATTGACGGACATGTCTGTCACCGTTACGCTCGTGTCTTGCATGTTTTGAAGCACCACACAAACTAGGCTGTTCATCACTGTCAGATCCAAAGCAGTGGACCAATCAGAGGAGCTTGGAGGTGGGGCAACCAAACAAACCACTGTTATATAATTACCCCAACTCGCTTATGTCAGTACCTGGGTTTGAACTTTGCTCTCTCTCTCTCTATTTTCTGACAGCATTTCTATCATTCCTTTCTGACAGCTTTCCAATTTCTTCACAAAGCTGATTGTCTTTGCAAATCAGTAGTCTCATGCAGCGGTCACACTCGAGTTTGAGAATGTGAAATTCTGTTGTATGGCGGAGCGAAAAAGGGCGGCATTAAACAAGCTGATTAGACATTTAAAAAAGCAAGCAATTGCTCCATATTTTAGATTTCTGTCCAGAGAGGTCATGTCTTGATCTTTGATTGGCTTTACGCAATCACATGATGCGATTTCGCAGATTAGAGTTCACCAAGCTTGAACTTTTCAACGCAGCGAACTGCCAACCTTGTCGCATGAGCTTGCGTTTCCTGTCTGCTGCATTCGCACACGTATGAATGGAAGTCTATGGGGGGAAAAGTGCAATGTGACTGGGGCTTCACTCGATTACTGCCACCTGCCTTTCATTCCTGCTGATTGCTGGTCCTATATCTGAGGGTGTTTCAGTTCTCTTCTTGCCAGAGAGTTGGGTTTCTTACTGCTTTCTTGTCGGTCTGTTGCTCGTTTTACATCTTTGTTCTCTGTCCAGTTCTCTGGAGCCATCCTGGATTTGGCCTACCTTGCAGGAGAATCGACCCTCTACTTTGCCATTATCCTGCCAATATCTCCATTTTGTACCACAAGGTCTGGAGCAAAGACTTACTTTTATTTTGATTCAAATTTAGCCCACTCCTGATTATCTTTTTCATGTGGTGCTGTTCATTTTTGTTGGAATTTATCCTATGTTCTGACACATTGCCTGTGGTCCATTCCTCAGTTTATTTTTTACTAAGATTCAAGACCTGCTCTGGATTTCAGCGACTCTTTTTCCTTTGCATGTTCAATTAAAAACGTATTGAATTTAACTCCTGTGCTTTTGGGTGCGTCATACAGACACTCGAGACAGCTTAGTTAACCTAATTAACCTGGTCAAGCCTTTAATTTACACTTTAAGCTGAATACTAGAGTCTTAACATATCTAGTAAAATATTATGTACTGTCATCATGGCAAAGGTAAAAGAAATCAGTTATTAGAAATGAGTTATTAAAGCTATTATGTTTAGAAATGTTTTGAAAAAAAATCTTATTTACATTAAACAGGGGAAAATATACAGGGTGGCTAATGTTTCTGACCTTAGCAGTGAGTAATCAACCCAGCTCTGTATGTCAGAGATGTTTGAATGAGTAACCTGTGACAGGAGCCTCGATGTCCAGCATGGTCTTCTCTTGGCGCAGGATGGCGGCCCCTTCATTGATGATGCGCAGGGCGACGGGCTCCTCCACGCGGCCCTCTTTAGTGAGGTGAGCCTTCAGCAGGTCCACACGCGGTTTGCCCTCACAGTCAAACACCTCTCGCATGCTCAACCTGTGGCTCAGTGGGAACGGCACCGCTGAAAAGAGAGAAAGAGGAGAAGAGTAAATGATGTAGAAATCCAAGTGGGATCACACTAACTAAAAAAACATCCGCTGCATAGTGACACATCCAACTTTCAGGCAGCGTTCAGGCCAGAACACAAAGGCCATACTCAATAAAACACCTTCCAGATGGTTTGAGAGAAACGTGAGGATGAGAGATTAAACTCACTACATGATTTGGAGGAATATCAGCAATATACAAAAACAATATTGATAAACACTGATGCGTTTGATGGTCATCAGCATCTTAAATCCCTGAAAGTTTTTAATATTACAATTAAAAAAACAACAACACTGATGCCAGTAAATTTGAGAAAACACATTTAAAAAATGTAAAAAATTAAAAAAGCATGTTTTAAAGCATTGCTTTCTAGCAATATTTTTAAATATTGGCAAATAAATTAGGAAATTTTCCATGGCAAATTTAATGTAATACGGTTTGGTATGTTTAACTTCGTCCCACAGCCCTTAATCAACTTAGGTTTTGGCACTTTATAAGAAAAAGTTTGGTCACCCCTGATCTAAATCAAACAAAAACAACATAAATTAGAAAATTGGGACAAAATGGGATCAAACAGACGGGAAAAAATAAACACAATAAAAGAATGAGAGAGAAGACAAAAAGTCTGTAAAAAGGTGAAATGAGAGCAAAACTGTGGCAAAGTGTTACCGGGCAACAGCAGCCAGAGGTTGGCAAGCCACCAGTGAAGCGCATCACACACACAAACACACACACACACACACACTGAGTCATAGCAGCCCACATGCTAACCCATTTCTACATCCAAAAAATGTGTTTTCAAAAACTACTTTTTCAGCCTGCATTGAAGCGGCGGAGCGGTGCAGACGTGCTGCAGCAGCCAAAACATTAAACGTGAAGATGAATTCAGTCAGAAAACATTTCAATGGCTGCTTACAGTATGTAGCCACTTCCATGATGCAGAGCCGCAGATCATACACAGTTTTATTGCTCAGAGGCTGCTCAGTAGTAGACTAAATGGAGTTGTTAAAGTCGGCATGAAATCAAAATGTACTCGTCATAGTTGTATATGTAGCAGTGTTTGTTATAAACCATGTATCTGCACTTCTTTCTTTTATAAAAAAAAAAAAAATTATTTGCCCTCATAATCTTTAATCAAACATCATAATCTCCCTTCCCCTTAAAAAGACTTTTCTTCACTGCTGGTCACATGGTCAATCTTTAGGGCGGGGCTATCAGGTCCTGTTTCTGCTTTGCTTTTGTCCATTTGTCAATCTTCTCCCACTTTCAAGGATGGGAAAATCATGGGTCAATAACATGATATCCACCAATAGCAATCCACTAATAAATTCCGGACAGCCCTTCCTATTCTTATTTCTTATTCAAGTTGCTGTTTAATCTTACAACTCTGGGATGAAAGATTATAGCAACTTATTTTTCAAGTAAACTTCAAGTATGTAAGGTATTAACTTTACACACAGACATATATTTATCGGCCACTTTATTAGGTATACCTTACTAGTTCCGGGTTGGACCCCCTTTTGCCTTCAGAACTGCCTTGATTCTTTGTGGCATAGATTCAACAAGGTACTGGAAATCTTCCTCAGAGATTTTGGTCCATACTGACATGTTGGTGGCAGATTTGTCGACTGCACATCCATGATGAGAATCTCCCATTCCACCACTTCCCAAAGGTGCTCTATTGGATTGAGTTCTGGTACTGTTGAGGCCATTTGAGTACAGTGAACTTATTGTCATGTTCAACAAACCAGTCTGAGATGATTCACGCTTTTTGACATGGTATGTAATCCTGCTGGAAGTAGCCATCAGAATATGGGTACACTGTAGTCATAAAGGGATGGACATGGTCAGCAACAGTACTCAAGTAGGCTGTGGCATTAACACGATGCTCAATTGGTAATGGGCCCAAAGTGTGCCAGGAAAATATCCCCCACACCATTACACCTCCATCACCACTAGCCTGAACCATTGATACAAGGCAGAATTTCATGCTTTCATGTTGTTGACGCCAAATTCTGACCCTACCATCCGAATGTCGCAGCAGAAATTGAGACTCATCAGACCAGGCAATGTTTTTCCAATCCTCTATTGTCCAAGTTTGGTGAGCCTGTGCCAATTGTAGCCTTAGTTTCCTGTTTTTAGCTGACAGAAGTGGTACCAGGTGTGGTCTTCTGCTGCTGTAGCCCATCTGCCTCAAGGTTGGACGTTTTGTGAACTCAGAGATGCTCTTCTGCTTACCTTGGTTGTAACAAGTGGTTATTTGAGTTACTGTTGCCTTTCTGTCAGCTCAAACCAGTCTGGCCATTCTCTTCTGACATCAACAATGCATTTGCGCCCACAGAACTGCCACTCACTGGATATTTTCTCTTTTTCTGACCATTCTTTGTAAACCCAAGAAATGTTTGTGCATGAAAATCCCAGTAGAGCAGCAGTTTCTGAAATACTCAGACCAATATTATTGATATTCAATAATATTTGGCTTCAGAAATCTTTACTACAGAAGCTTTTTATTCCAAATATTAAAACTACTAGCATTTATTTATTGTCCTCCCGGGAATGTACCAGAAATGAGGCATATTTTTAGAAAAGTATCAGATTTTTACTTGTAAATCATACAAATCACCTTACTTAACATGCCACAAATTTGTTTAAAATGGCATTTAGAGTCCACAATAAAGGGAGCACAGTTGTCAGTCTGAACCTGTGTGAGCAAGTTACAAAAGAGAGAACAAGACCATTTCAAGCTTTCTAAATCAGCCAAAGAGGATGGTGAAGTGTTGGAAACAAGTAGGACATAGGGAGATAACTGGAAATAGAACACAGCCGGGACAATGTTAATCATGTTAAATTCTGACTTTTGATTGCAAAACATGCATCTTATTATTGTTGCGATAAACTAATTTCTCATTATATTCCTCTAAGTCTCATAAAAACCTATATATAATTCTTAAATAATTGTTTCACAATAGCTATAATTCTTCCACCACGGATAAATGCTTGATCAGATAAGAAAGAACGAGTTACGGTTTGTTTTCGGGAGCTGGTGCTGGGGAAAAAAAGTGTAAAATAACAGCCGTTAAATAACAGAAATATACAGTAAAATAACAGATATTAAATTACAGAAATTTCTTTAATTTAATATTCATTATTTTACAGTAAATTTCTGTAATTAAACAGCTGTTATTTTACCTTTTTTTTCGGGGGCCGGAAATAAACATTAGAATTACAGATTTTTTTTTTTACAGTGTACAATGGAAAAAAATTTACCAAATAAATTCCAGCATGTGCATCAAAAAAGTCATGTGATTAGGTTTTAACATATTGTGATATAACAAACTGATGGGACGGCATTGATGGACAAATGCACTTTGTGATATTTAGAGCCAGTTTATCAGGAAGTGACTATTTTGTTTTCTTCGACACATTGGTGGTGGAAACAGTGCTTTATTCGCATTTGTTTTAAGCAATATTCCAAGCTTTAACCACAGTCAACAAAGTCAACAATAAAAAAATTGCTGACAATTAGTTGTGTTGTCCATCACATCTCTTTTGTAAAGGCCTGCAATGATGCAGATAAGCAGTGGGGGCGCTGTGGCGTAATAGTGTGAGCCAACAGAAGAAGACAATGCTGTCATGCAGGGCTGCCAACTCTCATCCATGCAGACTCAAGCAACTGACACTGTTTTCACACCACACATCCATTTTCTCACAGTGACTGATATGTCGCAGAGCAAAGATGGCAACGGCACAAGACAGAGCAGCTACTTTTGATATCAAAGTCCTAGCTTCTAGATTCAGTCAGCTATACTGCAAATATAACGTGCTTTATGATAAGTTATGCCAATGAATGACCAAAAGAAAGCGTTACATTACAGTAGCTACAGTGTGACAACTTGTAGAGCTACTACATAGCGCTGAGGCTAATAAAACAATAACACCACAGACAATGGCGACTTCTAAAACAGGCTTTCTGAATGTGTCTTGTAAGATTTAAAAAATACTGTGCTGGCACCAATTCACCCAGTCAACACCCACTTACATCAGTGGTAGTTTCTATTGTGTTGGGTTTGACTGTATTATTATTATTCTAGCCTAAATAAAATAAAATAAAATATTCTAGCCTGAAAAAAAAAAATTATCAGACATATTGTGAAAATGTCCTTGCTCTGTTAAACATAATTTGGGAAATATTTTTAAAAAGAATAACAAATTCAAAGGGGGGCTAATAATGCTGACTTCAACTGTATAGCTAAATAAATATGTGCATAATTTGAGACACTGTGTTCTAAAACTGATTAAATGACCAGATCTTTTACTTTTGTTGTTGTTAAGCAGGAGAAATACCCATGAAGCAGAAGAGTACACTTGTGTCTCTCCATTTATACTCAATTTAATCTCCATTCAGTCTAGCTGAATCCCTAGCGCTGTCACAAAGATGTCATTTGTGATTTTTCTTTCCTGCTGATGACAGAATGGGTGTCCTGAGAATCTGATCAGCCCTGTAAATGATTTGCTGTTACATGTGTGTACAGTGCGAGTGTGTGTGTGCCTTTATTTAGCAGTATGGGTGTATTATTGAAGTGCAGTATGCAGCAGAGATCTCTTACATAACTGTCTCCTCAGGCAAATGCTCTGCGCTCTCACACACACACATACACACACACTGCCAGCTCCACAAGCATTCACGTGCACGTGATAAACGCACACACGCTCTCGTGAAAAAATATAATAAATATGACTCGTGCGAAGACACGCATGTGAAGACAATCGTTTTGTGCAAAATATCTTAAAGACAGAACAATCCTCGTCTCGATTGTTTCTGCTTGAGAGAAATCAGATGAAATGGAGAGGTTATATTTGAATAATATTTGAAACTGTGCTTAGATAAAGACTCAATCCCATTTCTTCCCCATAGCCCTTCACCTTACCCCACCCCTTGTTTTGCGCATTCACTTGAAGGGGCAGGGGTGTCCCAATTCTCTTTAGCTTGAAGTCGTAGGGCTAAGGGGAAAGGCTAGATACCCCTTGAAACAGAGATTTTTCAGCACCACACTCGAAACCAAGGGGTAGGGAAATTTCCCAGAATACATCAGCTACAACATCGTCGTCTGATCTCATATGAAGCAGACATATGATGATGTGTGCATGTGCTGTAGTGCTGTCCCATTTCTGGGGGGAAAATTTTGAAGCCCTTCCCCTTCACACTCTGTTTCAAGGGCCAAGGCGTAGGGGTACAAGAATAGAACCGGGATTGGGTCAAAGTCTGTATATGATGCAGAGCACTGTGTCAGTTTCTATAGTTTACTTGATGGATGTGTTTCACCTCTTGTAAACAATCATTGAACTATTTGAACTTGAGTGACTGAGGCAAATTCCACACAATTGCGGCAAATTCTATGTCATTTGGCTTTGTTCAAGCGACTGCATTGACTTTGTATGCAATCTAACTGTGTGTGTGTGTGTTTAAAAGTTCTATACAATGGTAATAGTTTGATTTCAGTTTTTATGGTTGTCTGTACTGCACTTCAATAATGCGACTAAAATGGGAACACTCCACATGTCCTAATTCCATGTGTTTACGACGATTATGACTATCAGCATATCTAAAGTGCATTGCATGTGTGTTAATGTGTGTGGCAGGAGTCATAGCCTCTGTTGGACGCGAAAGCTTTTGAACTCCAGTGAAAAAAGGGCGGTTATGTCACATGCGCCTGCCCAACAGACTCACACGTGCAACATCAAGGCCAGTCTGGATTGCCAGGTGTGTGCAAAGCACTTGATTTGCAGTTCAAATCTAATCCTGCCTTCAATCCTCAATGATAATTTCACCGTGACGCTCCATCATAACATCACAACTCACGAGACAACTTTTCACCTTGACGAGAAATCTCGTCACGATTTAATCTCGCGAGATCTCGTCACACCCCTACTATGTCACTAAATATGATTGAGGTCATGTCCATGTAGTGCACGTTAAGTCAATATATTAAGTATTGCAACAGGTCTAGTAGAGGTTTTTATATTTAAGCAGACAATAATAATCTTAACCCTTTAATTTTTTTTATTTTTATAGATATTCATTTCAGGATTTTGGTTGGGGAAAAGGAGCGAGGACTCAAGTGCAAAGAAAACGGGTATTTATTAATAACAAAATAAAACAAACAGCAAAATAAACAACCCAGAGGGGCAAAACATTAATAAAAAAATAAACAAACAAACTTCACTGGGCAGGCTGGCAAGGAATCATGACTGAAGAACACAACAAGACAGGGGTATCAGTGATGACGAACTGGCACAGGACAGCAGACATGAGGAGAATATAAGCAGAAATAATTAACAAACAGACAGGTGAACATGATAGACTAATAATAGGTTAACAAGGAGGTTAGGACTAGACAATAGAGGGGAGAGCACATGACAAACACCACAAGCTATGTGCTCACATAAAGACTAGAACACGCAGCCAATGAGAGAACTCATTAACTGCCTGTTCGTATGACGACATGAAAGCACGCGGTGTATGTAAATATACACCACGTGCTAAACACAACAACAGAGGACTGAATGCATAACACAAGTACACGATGAATGAAATTACTCACAGTGCACTCACACACACAGCGTGCATGTTTTATCCCAGCGCCAACCGAAACCGAAACCAACTAGACTGAGACGCTGGGAATAAACACCCCACTGCAGACAGAGGAACACAAACAAACATGCCCAGACCTCATGCGCCCGTATCAAGCGGCAGCGCACACGGCCCAAGCGTGCTCACAATTGGCACTCATACAGAGACACAATGACAATGACAATGACACAACACACAGGACTAGACAGAGCTAGTGCCTGGACTCTGCCACAAAAACAATAATTTACAAGATTGGAGTGGCAGAACCCTGAAAATTCATGTGTTGCTGTGCACCCCTGTGTGTGTAATAAGCTATGTATACACACTTTTTAGACTCTCCTATCACTAATGTGCCAGATGCCATATTGCGCCGAGTTTACGATAGAGTCTATGATGTTAATGTGGCCCTCATGTATATTTTCTGTGAAAAGTGTATTCGATCCAAAATTGTTATGCCCTTGTGTGTGCTGGCCCTAAAGGGATGCGTTTTAAGGCGAGATGTTGGTGAGCTGTTATTTTAAGGCAACTTAAATAGACTGCATTGATTGATCAACTAATAACTGGTCTAAAGTCAATGGCGCAGATTTTTTTTGGTCATTTAAAGAGCGCATTAGTGATAGGCAGGTCCAAAATGCACACACACATTGCTTATTACACGCACAGGGATGCGCAGCAACACATAAATATTTTTAAACATGAAAAATTAAAGGATTGATATGTAAAAGATTCTTATTGTCTACATAAAAATAAAAAAACCCTACTAGGCCTGTCGCAATAATCAATATATCTACTTATCACACAATACATGGACGTGACCTCTATCATTTTTGTTAATGCAAATATGTAAAAGCTAAAACTGAGCATTAGGACGGGTAAGAAAGTTGATTTAAGTTGTAACAGACTTACTGTTATGCCACAGTCACACTAGAGTTTGAGCATGTGCAATTCAGGCAGGATTAAACACGTTTTTACGCCACAGCCATATCACCATATCGCCTCAGCCATATCACAGCCATATCACCCTGCAACCCTACTTACTGAAGCTAAGCAGGGCTGAGCCTGGTCATTACCTGGACGGGAGACCACTTGGGAAAAACTAGGTTGCTGCTGGAAGTGGTGTTAGTGAGGCTCAACCTGTGGTCTGTGTGAGTCCTATTGCCCCAGTATAGTGAAGGGGACGCTGTCCTGTCAGTAGGTGCCGTCTTTTGGATGAGATGTTAAACCGAGGTCCTGACTCTATGGTCATTAAAAATCCCATGACACTTCTCGTAAAGGGTAAGGGTGTAACCCCGGTGTCCTGGCCAAACACCCTCCTTCGGCAACTCCCAATCATCCCCATCCACCGAATTGGCTGCATCACTATCTCTCCGCTCCACCAATAACTGGTGTGTGGTGAGCGCACTGGTGCTGTAGTCCTGTGGCTGCTGTCGCATCATCCAAGTGGATGGTGGTGGTGTGGAGAGACCCCCCTCATGATTGTAAAGCGATTTGGATGTATGGCGATAAATGTGCTATATAAATGAACATTACATTACATATT
>CAIGQQ010033255.1:8109688-8126252 GCA_903798035.1 Danio albolineatus
TTTGATTGGTCTCACGCAGTCACGTGATGTGATTTCGCATGAGTTTGCGTTTCCAATCTGACACATTCGTCTGTGTATGAATAGAAGTCTATAGGGCGAAAAGTCCAGTGTGACCATGGCTTTACTCATATCCCACTACTCTCTCTCTCTATAGACCAAGATTTTTACTCGACCATAGAGTGCCAACATCCGTCAAATCTACCTTATTAAGGTGAAGAGAAAAAGAAAGTATCAGGAAGTTAGTCTTTCAGTCCTTTGGAGAAGGCTCACTTGATGCTGTTAAGGTCTATTTGACACTGATGAGAACCACGTTTGCTCTAAAGCTCATCTGTAAGTTATTTTCATCAAGGAACTTGGAACAAAGACAAAGTTTATTTGCAATGGATGACTTGCTTATGGTTATATCTAATGCCAATGTGAACTCTGATGCAAACCTGGAGTCACGAGTGAAATCATTGAGCAATGTGGATGCTTTATGAACTAATTAAGGACTTTAATGTATCTATTGGTAAGAACTGTTTGACTATTGATGTATGGTGGTTGGTAATTTGCCAAAATTGTCAAATTAAATACATATGTGACCTTATGTAGACTTATGTTGCATAGATAGATTTTTGTCAACAGGAAAAAGTACATAGTAAAATTTAAAATGATAGATTTCACTGCTTAGAGTTATAGATAGTTTTTTTAATGCCAGAAATCATTAGAATATTACATAAAAGTTATGTTCCATTAAGAGATTTAGCTAATTTGCTACTGTAAACAAATCAAAACTTAATTTGGAATTAGTAATATGCTTATAACTACAAATATATTACATTTATTCATTCATTAGTTTTCCTTCAGCTTAGTATATCAGGGGTCGCCACAGCGGAATGAACTGGCAACTATTCAAGCGTATGTTTTACACAGCGGATGCCCTTCCAGCTGCAAACCAGGACTGAAAAACACCCATACACTCTCACATTCACACATACATTACAGCCAATTTAGTTAATGTAATTTACCAATACCGCATGTCTCCGGACTGTGGAGCAACCAGAGCACACAAAAAGAAAACAATGTCTAAACAACCATTGACAATTGACAAATACACACATGTACAGTGCAGATATTTGCATTCATTCCTTCAGAATAAGCACACGCTGTAGAATGTAGTGTTTCTGAACATAATGACTGTTGTGTTGGACGCAGTCATACAGCGATGGGCTTCAGCCAAACTCTCCTGTCAATAAACACACATGTGCTGCGTCTTTTCACAGGCGTTTCAAGGTAAATAAACATGGCTGATTATGAGCCACAAGGATGAAACGAAACTCCATGAATCATTGATTGGAGAGCCGAACGAACAATGCGAGCTAAATATAAACACGAGCGTTGCAGAGATACAGCTGAAGACCTAACAGTACATGCACACATAAACTGTATGTATCTTTAGGAATTGAAAAATAATACATTTAAATACGGTAACACTTTATTTCAATGGTTTATTTGAGTATTAGTAGACTGTCTACTTAATATCTGTTCATACTGACATTCAACAGACATTAAACTGACTATAAGAAACTTTGCAAGTACATGTCAACTCACACTAACCCTACCCTTAACCCCAACTCTAAACCCAACCTAACAGTCTACTTATAATCTAATGACAATTAGTTGCAATATAACTTAATTTCAACTAACGGACCATCAAAATAAAGTGTGACCTTAAATACTAATTAGGTGTTGGGAAAAAAAAAAACATAAAAAATAGAAAAAATGTATTGCAATCTATAATCAAAGTAAAATTACAATCATATATATATATTCCTTTATTTTCCCTTTATTAAATTTGTATTTATGTTTTTTTTTTTCAGCAATATATTCATTGGGGTGTACACATTTTTACACCATGATTATAAGTTCAATTATTTCTGTTAATAATATTTTTTCCTAATTATTTCTATAGTGCTTTTACAATGTAGATTGTGTCAAAGCAGCTTAATATAGAAGTTCTAGTAAATTGAAACTGTGTCAGTCCAGTTTTTTAGAGTTGAAGTTCAGTTTAGCTCAGTTTAGTGTGGTTTACTATTTCACTGCTGAAAGTCCAAACACTGAAGAGCAAATCCATCGAAGCGCAGCTCCACAAGTCCCAAACCAAGCAAGCCAGTGGCGACAGTGGCGAACTTCACCAATTGACAAAAGTCAAGAGAAAAAAAATTCAGTAACTATAATTCTACACTATATTCTTGTCTAAAATAAAACAAAAATATTAGTGAATTTAGGTATATTAGTAAAACTTTGTGAATTTAGACAACAAAATACTGTTTTGAAGACTAACTTAGACACACAATTTTTTCATGTTTTCCCAACACAAATCAATAAGTTAACTTAATCGTTTTTTCAAATTTCCCAGCAGGCACAGGACCTCAACATGATGTCAGATTGACGTTCTTGAGACCTTGGGACATCATGGGACTTTGCATTTTGTTTAGAAATGAAAATCGGGTTGACGTCAGAACCCAACATCAGATAGACATTGCATTTTGGTTACTTTCCATCACAACCTAAAAACAACAAAATATCAATGCCTCATGATGTTACAGCGTGACGTTAGCTCCTTTCACACAGTGATACTAGTAAATATCCAGAAAATTTCCGAAACTACATTACTCAGAAAAAAATAAATAAACAAATTGCTGTTCACACAGGCAAGGACGTTCCAGAATTTTTCCAGAAAAGACCATTCACACATCCATTCCAAAATACTGGTAAATTTAGGCATCGTGCGCTTGTATTTGTAAACATAAAAGGGGTTGGGTTTTTGTTGATGATTTCACTTTTATTTAAAGCTTTAGCATTCATGCAGCTGCTTTGTCCCAGAAACTTAATTCGTCCCAGAGACATCCAAAGACAAAATATTCAAAGGCTTTTGTTTTCATAAACTGAATGTTCATAAACTGAAAGTGTCTGAATGTTCTGATTGACTGGAGTAGACATCTTATGTCAGCACGTTTTAATCGTGAACGCACTCTTTCCGGCAATTTTCCTTCTGCGTTCACACAGCGCAGCTTTCCAGCAAACTACCGGTAATGTTACAACTTCTTTTTCCGGAAAATTGACGGAACACATTTACCAGTTTTTACCAGAATTTACCAAATTGCCGGTAATTTTCCAGAAAGGTCTGTATGTGTGAAAGGGGCTGTTGTGTGAACGTTACCACTATGACGTCAATCAGAAGTTGGATTTTGGTTGCCATACCTGACAAATAAATGTCAGTATTTGACATCAATATGACGTTAGTTTAAGATGTTGGCTCAACGTTGGATTTTGATCACTTTCCAACACAACCTAAAATCAACAAAGTATCAACGTCTAATGATGTTACAGCTTGACGTTGTGTGGACGCTACCACTATGACGTCTATCAGATGTTGGATTTTGGTTTCCATTCCTGACTAATAAATGTCAGTATTTGACATCAATATGACGTTAGTTTAAGATGTTGGCTCGATGCTGGATTTTGGTCACTTTCCAACAGAACCTAAAATCAACAAAATATCAACGTCTAATGATGTTACAGTTTGGTGATGTGTGGACGCTACCACTATGACGTCTAACAGATGTTGGATTTTGGTTGTCACACCTGATGAATAGATGTCAGTATTTGACAACAATATGACATTGGTGTTCGCTCGTCGTTGGATTTTGGTCACTTCCCAACACAACGTAAAATCAACAAAATATCAACGTCTAATGATGTTACAGTTTGGTCCTGTGTGGACGTTATCACTATGACGTCTATCAGATGTTGGATTTTGGTTGTCACACCTGAAGAATAAATGTCAGTTTTTGACGTAAATATGACGTTGGTTCTCGCTCTGTGACGTGGTGCGTAATATATAAGAGGATCCAAGTGCAAGTAAAAGTTCTTTATTGACGAAGTCAATAATTCTCAAACACGCTAGTGAACACACAAAGCGCGCTCAGGGACTCGCAAATAACTCCCGTCTCACGGGGCAGGTGTACGCAGGTAGGAGTAAAACAAACCGATCACGGTCACAGATGTACTCCTCACCAGACCAGAGCAGACAGAGAACAATGCACAAACGACAACGAACTGACACGAGACAAGAGACGCACTGTCCAGATATAGTAGCGATAACGAGTTGCAGCTGGCAGACTAATCAGGACAGCAGAGCTCTACATAGCACGTGACATCACACTGACGTAACAGACACACGAGGAACACCAAAACAAAACAAAACCATGTGACCACGCAGACACTCAGAAGTGCGCACACACCTACAACCGTGACACGCTCGTCATTGGATTTTGGTCACTTTCCAACACAACCTAAAATCAACAAAATATCAATGTAATTTCACGTCATTATTGAATGTCAAAATAATGTAGTCCTTAGACACTGGCAAGCTAAATCTAACCTAATATTAATATCTTATGATGTTGTGTGTCTGCTGGGTTAAGTTGACTGAACATAAAACTTCTTATTTTTGCTACCTCAAATATCTTATCGTGTAGCTTCAACTTATTTGATCTATCTTAAATAGCTTGAACAAGCAACAGTCATTTTTTGAGCGTAACAAAATACATTACATCCGCTGCTCGCATACAAATACTGTGATCGGCAATGCCAATACAGAGTGACCCTCTGCCCGGTGTCAACAGCGCTGTTGACCTTGCACCTCTGCTATGGGAAAGTTAATATCAGCATTTCATGAATACTCATGCACTACGCATTTTTTCCTTTCCTCTGTCAAACATCCTTCTCGCCATTTCACAGCCTGTGTGTAAGGTTCTCCTCATGTGTGTGTATGTATGTGATAGTGCAGGTCAGGGCAGGGCAAGCAGCAGCAGTGTGAGGTCAGGATAACTGACCCATGTGTGCATGTGCATGTGCGTGTGTGTGTGTTTGACTGACACACTCCAGCTGCTGAGACAGATGTTGAGACTCCTTCTGCATCTATTAGACACTCAAAAACAAGCACCAGACTAAACACACACACACATACATGTTGGTACTGATGGTTTATGAGGACTTTCCATAGACGTGATGCATTTTATACAGTAAAAAAACAAAAAACAAAATGCTTATTATATGGCCTCACCCCATCCTACGCATCCTAAGCATACTGAATTATGAGGACATACACAATGTCCTCATAAACCACCTTAATAATTGGTTTTGTAGCTGATATTTTTTTCCACTTTAACTTATTTTTATTCTTATGTGTAACATCAGGACAGTACAGCGGCTCAGTGGTTAGCACTGTTGCCTCATAGCAAGAAGGTTGCTGATTCGAGTCCCAGTTGGGTCCGTTGACATTTCTGTGTGGAGTTTGTATATTCTCCCTGTGTTGGTGTGGATTTCCTCCGGGTGCTCCGGTTTCCCCCATAGTCAAAAGACATGGGTGAATTGAATAACCTAAATTGGCCTTAGTGTATGAGTGTCTGTGTGAATGAGTGTGAATGGGTGTTTCCCAGTGATGGGTTGCAGCTGGAAAGACATCCACTGTGTAAAACATATGCTGGATAAGTTGGCGGTTCATTCCGCTGTTGAGACCCCTGATGAATAAAGGGACTAAGCTGAAGGAAATTGAATGAATGAATGAATGAATGTATATTTCCACATGTACACATAGAGGAAAGTACATATTTCTGAACAAAGTGGATATACAGTATGTGTGTTTATGTTTGAGAGTAATAATAATTATTATTTATTTGTGTTTATCGCCTTTAAAACTTTTTACACTTAAAAAAAATACAAGGACAGCAGAAAAACAGTTATGCAAAAGACAAAAATTATATATATAAATAATTAAACAAGTCTGAGTGTAAACAAAGCTGATTGTATTCCGATGTTTGATCTCTGACATGTATCTGACATAAGCGTAATATTATTTGAGAAAATACCAAAAATTAAGAATAAAAAAATCTTAATAAAGTTCAACTAGAACATACCCATGTCATTAGACAAATTTATGTCCTTGTAAACCACCAAAACCAGTACATACACACTGACAGATACCCTGCTCTCACAAACACACTCACAAAAGCCTCAACGCATCTGCAAACAAACAAACAAACCATGAAAAAAGTTTTCTAACTGCTCACATTGCTACTTTGAGAGACATTTTGTCATTTATCTATCATTTACTCGCCCTTGTGTCACTTCAGGTAAGTATGACCTGTATTCATTTTCCTTAGGCTTAGTCTCTGATTTATCAAAGGTCGCCACAGCGGAATAAACCGCCAGCATATGTTTTACGCAGAGGATGTCCTTCCAGTTGCAACCCAGTACTGTGAAACCCCCATATACAATCGTATTCACACACTCATACACTACGCTCAATTTAGTTCATCCAATTCACCTTTAGCACATGTCTTTGGACTGTGGGGGAAACCGGAGCACCTGGAGGAAATCCACACCAACACCAGGAGAACATGCAAAACACACACAGAAATGCCAACGGGTCCAGCTGGACTCAAACCAGTGGCCTTCTTGCTGTGAGGCGACAGTGCTAACCACCATGCTGCCCTTATGACCCGTATTTCTTCCGAAAAGAGACATTTTGTTGAGCGTTTCTGTTGCTCTTTATTTCCTGTAATGGGAGCATACAGAGTCAAGTGGTTGTAAAATGCTTTAAAGGAGCATATGGTTCAGTTGGGCTGTTACTGTCAAAAGCTTCCTGTAAAATGAATCGGACTAGCTTGCATTTTTGTAGGAGATCAAGAACAAAAACACAGTTGTTGCATTAAACAGTCTGCTGTTTGCATGAATCTGTACAATGTCAGATGTAAATTACTACTTAGGCTCTGTTAACACTGTCAGGTATTTATGCCCAATTCCGATTTGTTGCCTATATCTGATTTCATTGCCTGTCCGTTTACACGATCTTTTAATTGTGACCCATATCTGATTCATGTGTTTACAATTGCTATACAATGTAAGGCATTGTGCATACATAAAGGTTTGTTCTAGCATCTGCGCCACACTAGCCACAATGGAAGAAACTAGCTGCGTCCCAAATCGCATACTTGTGCACTTTCCTGGTGTTGGTGTGGATTTCCTCCAGGTGCTCCGGTTTCCCCACACAGTCCACAGCCATATCACCCCTGCAGCCCAAGAGCGGTTACTCACTGAAGCTAAGCAGGGCTGAGCCTGGTCAGTACCTGGATGGGAGACCACATGGGAAAACTAGGTTGCTGTCGGAAGGGGTGTTAGTGAGGCCAGCAGGGGGCGATCAACCTGCGGTCTATGCCCCAGTAAAAGTGAAGGGGACACTATACTGTCAGTGGGCGCCGTCTTTTGGATGAGATGTTAAACCGAGGTCCTGACTCTCTGTGGTCATTAAAAATCCCATGGCACTTCTCGTAAAAGAGTAGGGGTGTAACCCCGGTGTCCTGGCCAAAGTCCCTCAATCGGCCCTTACGATCATGGCCTTCCAATCATCCCCATCCTCCGAATTGGCTCTATCACTGTCTATCTACTACACCAATAGCTGGTGTGCGGTAAGCGCACTGGCGCCGTTGTCCTGTGGCTGCCGTCGCATCATCCAAGTGGATGCTGCACACTGGTGGTGGTGTGGAGAGAACCCCCTCATGATTGTAAAGCGCTTTGGGTGTATGGCCATACACAATAAATGCGCTATATAAAATACACATTACAAAATACACATTTACATTACACTTTTCTACGCCATTTTGTAGTATAAATAGTGTAATCAGTGCATTCACACTAAAAACTCTAACAATAATAAGTGCACTTTAATTACCCGGATGATGCACTAATGTAATATGAAGTGTGTAATGATGGACACTTCACGCACTCAACGACCAGAGCTTCGTGCACGTAACGAAAGAGGCGGAGCTATCGTGCGCATATGTTGGATAACTTTATTTATTTTGGACTGTGAAAGCAAATTTCTCCTACAAGAGTGACTATAGCACCTCCCGATGGTGAATGCGGTTATACTCATGCCAGGTATTATTTGGAATTTTGGTCATTTATTTCTCTAATTTGGCGACCGTCAAACGTCATCAGGAAAACGGTTTGAACTTCCGCTTAGTAAAAAAGCCATTAGTGTTCCATTTGGGACAACACTACATACATATACTATGCTGTTGATTAAAATCCTTTAACCCACGGCAAGCTGTTGATTATCCCCTACATAAATCCGTCTAAACAGAGCGGGGTCACATGACTCCACACACAGTAGGGAAAATAATCGATAAAATCGACCTGGAAGAATTAGATGGATTATAGGTTCTGAATGTCAATTTAGATTATTTTTCGATTAATTGTCCAGCCCTAGTTCTTTACAGAAGAGATGAGAAGGGGAAAGTGCCAGCACATTTAAAAAAGTGCTTGGTTCCACACAATTCCTTCATGTTGTACCAACACAAATCAATTAAGTTAACTTAATTGATTTTGCAAATATAAGTTGATTGAACATAAAACAATGAAGCTGCTCCAAAAAGCCCTCAATAATTGAGTTGATTCAGCTTATTTTAAATAAGTAGCTCAAACAAGCAGCAAAAATGTTGGGTTTTTTTGAGTGAGTGTTAAAAAGCTGCTAGTGATGTCAAAGAAGAACCATTTTATTTGCTCTCCAAAGAACAATTCAGGCAACAGACAACAGCAAAGCATGCAAACAAAAATTAAGCGAATTGAACCAGTGATGGACACATGCCGTCACGATCACATGTTTACGCTTCATGTGGAGAGCAGGTGTGCTTTTGTCAATGTTTGAATGCATTCGACCACATGCAGGAGCATTTGCACTATGAAAGCTATCGGTCTAATGTGTTTGTGTCCAGCTCTGGAAAGGTTCAAAAGAGGGCAAGCTCAAAACATTTCAGAGTCAGTTTAATTTAGCAGCATCCGCTTGTGACTGGGTCAATGAAAACACATTTAAATACAACCCAGGCTCATTGGAAAAACATCCATCATTGGTGTAAGAACGTAATTTCGTTGCACATTTCAGATCTCGAATCCACAAGAGGGTGCTGTTTACATTTTTCGTGGATCTAACATGTTACATAGGGGGTGTTTTGTTGGTTTCAGATTCACATCCTTGTTGTATATGTCCATGAGAAGATTGTCAGGTAGATTACCTGGACCAGGGGTTCCAAAACATTTTTTTAGTCCTCGAACCCCAATTATCAATGCCAGTTACTCGTGACCCTCAATAACCTCAGAGGTGGTCAAAAATATATTAATGTTGCACACAAAGAAGCACATACACCAATAGGCTTATATAAACTATATTAATAGGCCTAATTGCCTGGGATTCCACCGGGCAATCCATCTCATGAACACTTGATGATAGTAGTTGTGGAACCAACATCACTACTTGCTACTGTACACTTTTTACACACACATTCACTTATTTAACAACACACTTTACATGCCAACTTGCACATAACAGCTGCACATATACCGTTGTATATAGTAATACACCTGTACAAACACTTGTCAATTTGTATATTTGCATTTAACACTTCTATTTTTTAAATATATTTATTATCTGTTCTTTGTCCTGTCTCTGTAATTCTATTGCACTGTAGAAGCTCTGTCACCAAAACAAATTCCTCGTATGTGTGAACATACCTGGCAATAAAGCTCTTTCTGATTCTGATTCTAAACATGAGTATTTTGACAACACAAAAACTGCAACAGTGTAAAGGCTAATTCACGCCGAATGTGTCTTTGCTTTTAAAAACGTTTGATATGGAGCACAGGAAAGTGTTTTAAAAATGCACAGCACAAGGTCCACATGATGCGATATTATGAACCTTATGTAATAACGACACTAAAGGGGGTCGCACACCAGAATCGCTGCTCGGTGACGCATTGCCCAGCCCCTGTTCATATTTCTGCCGTGCCACAGAGCGCCATTTGAATAGTTTCATTTTAAATAGCGTGCGAACGTGTGCGTCTGGTGTGTGATACTTCCAACTGTCATGTGCGCTGAGTGGAGCATCCGGTGTGCGACGCCCTTAAGACCCATTAGAAATAGGGAAGCAATATATGATAAGCACATGATAATACATGATATTATGAACAAAGCCACAATGAATGCCTCATCTGCCATAATATAACAAGTTGTCATGCCAACTTTCTACTAAACAGAAGCTTGCAACAGTTTCCCCGCCTCTGAGCTCTTCTGATTGGTCCATTAATTTTAGACATTAGTGTGTGAAAGTTGAAGATCCAAACTCTGTAATCAACTTATCCAACCATAATGTACCGCAGTGCCAATCTCTTTCCTTAATCACCCAGTTATTTTTTTACTGTCTCCATCTCCGTCCTGCTGCTCCCAGTAGCCGACCTCACCTTGACTCCATCCTGTAAATTACGCTCCACTCAGAGTAACACTTACAAACACGCGGCTGTCCCTCCCTCCCCCCCTCCCTCACAGCCGATCAAGAGGATTGTTCTGCGGATCCGTTGAGCCCGCTGGAGCCCCACCAGTGGTAACACAGATAATGGCCTAGAATCATACTTTGGGAAAGTAGGCCGTTGACAGGCTCGTGCTTGTTCCCGGACCCCAGAGGTACGAGGGGAGGGACTCATTCAGGTCACAGCTGTGCTAGAGCCTCTCTCGCTCTTTCTCTCTCTCTCTCTCTTCCTTACCGACCGCTCACTCCTGCCCTCGCCCCGTCCTGACCCCCACAAATGGGAAGACACTTATGGAGGTTTGCCTCCTGCTGTGTTGGAGAAACCACTAGCACACTAGTGACGGGTTTCACGTCCACACTAGGAGACACACTAGGAGTGCTCCAACTCAAAACAAACTCAAAGATTAGCATTTCATTGTAGACTCACATTAGGTAAACGTTGCTTTTGAAATATATAGGTTCACATGGACCCCTTTTGGTTTAATTGGAAAACAATAATTCAGATTGAGGGCGCCACGGTGGCGTAGTGGGTAGCACGTTCACCTCACAGCAAGAAGGTCGCTGGTTCGAGCCTCAGCTGGGTCAGTTGGCATTTCTGTGTGGTGTTTGCCTGTTCTCCCCATGGTCACGTGGGTTTCCTCCGGGTGATCCGGTTTCCCCCACAAGTCCAAAGACATGTGGTGTAGGTGAATTGGGTAGGCTAAATTGTCCGTAGTGTATGAGTGTCAATGAGTGTGTATGGATGTTTCCCAAAGATAGGTTGCAGCTGGAAGGGCATCCGCTGCGTAAAACATATGCTGGATAAGTTGGCGGTTCATTCCGCTGTGGTGACCCCAGATTAATAAAGGGACTATGCTGAAAAGAAAATGAATGAATGATAATTCAGATTGATTAACTGTGTTTATGTGAACGCTTAACGAAGTATTCGTATTTACATGTGATGTTTACATCAATTTAGATCTTATGACAAGCACAACGATGAGTTTCAATGCTGGTTTAGTCATCTGTGGTTTACTTTCTTCTCAAATTCTGATTATTATTCATCAATTATGGTTTAAATTCATCAATCAACTCATGTAGATTAAGTAGATTGAGTAACCCCTTCTGTTATACTTAGCCATTCTGAGCACAGTTTCCTCTCTCACTAGTGTGCCTCATTCATTGATTAATTTTCTTTTCGGCTTAGTCCCTTTATTAATCAGGGGTCACCACAGTGGAATGATCCACCAACTTATTCAGCATATGTTTTACGCAACAGATGCCCTTCCAGCTGTAACACCAGGAAACACCCATACACAAACACTACGGCCAATTTGGCTTCTTCAATTCACCTGTACTGCATGTCTTTGGACTGTGGAGGAAACCCGAGCACCTGGAGGAAACCAACCCAAACATGGGCAGAACAGGCAAACTCCACAGAGAAATGCCAGGTGACCCACCCAGGGCTCAAACCAGCGACCTTCTTGCTGTGAGGAGATCAATTTAATGTCTCATCTGAAAGACAGCGCTCACTGAGCAGTATAGAGTCTCCATCAATATATTGGGGCATTAGGACCCACACAGACCACAGGTTGAGTGCCCTCTGCTGGTATCACTAATAACACTTCCGGCAGCACCCTAGTTTTCCCATGTGGTCCGCCATCCAGTGTTGCCAGATATAGCTGACTTTTTACAGCCCAAAAGCTATCCAAAACCCGCCCAAATGCACAAGAAGCCGGTTAAAATATTAGATTATTATTTTAATTAAGTTTAATTTATTTAAATCGAAATTAACCTAGCTACTTTCATTAATTTATTCATTTTCTTGTCGGCTTAGTCCCTTTATTAATCCAGGGTCACCACAGCCCAATTAACCGCCAACTTATCCAGCATGTGTTTTATGCAGCGGATGCCCTTCCAGCTGTAACCCATCACTGGTAAACACCCATACACACTCATTCACACACACACACGCTACGGCAAATTTATCTTACCCAATTCACCTATAGCGCATGTCTTCGGAAACCAGAGCACCCGGAGGAAACCCACACCAACACGGGAAGAACATGCAAACTCCACACAGAAATGCCAACTGACCCACCCGAGGCTCGAACCAGCGACCTTCTTGCTGTGAGGCGATTGTGCAACCCACTGCGCCACTGTGAGGCCCCCTAGTTACTTTGACTGTCATAATTTTTTAATCATACAGCAACCAACACCAGCAGTCACAGAACCACAACATAACCGAATCACATGGAAACACTGCCCACTCTCACCCACACTCTGCACTTAATGTTTTGTAGATTACACTAACTAGAGTATGTTTAACTTTCGAATGGGGTTTCAAGACTTCAGACTTAGCTGATGATTGATAATAAAGCGTAATTGGCATGCTGTCCTGGGAGAGATTCCTGAGCTCAGAATATCCTCGAGCCTGGGGCTCCCTCCCGTTTGAAGGGCCAGAGGAGAGTTTGAGCTCAGGTAGGTCTCAAGAACTCCCCTACTTGTGAACGTGTGGAGATATCTGGTTAATAGTTGTCTTTAGGATGTTATTTTGGAGTAGGCAATTCACTTATGGTGTATGTCTTTGGACGGTGGGAGGAAACTGGGGAGCCTGGGGGAAACCCACACGAACACGGGGAGAACATGCAAACTCCACACAGAAATGCCGACTGGCCGGGGCAAGGGCCAAACGTGTGGCGTTCTTGATTTGAGGCAACAGTGCTAACCACTGGGCCGCCGTGCCGCCCTGTCAGAGAAGGGGTGGAGCAGGGGTGGAAGGGGGGATTCTTCAAGACAAAGATAACCGGAGTGAAAAACTGGTTATTTATGGTGTGTTAGTAATCATCTGATTGGTGCAAGATACTGAGCTGATTCGGTGCCAGCTGTGTTCAATCATAAGCACGAGATCCTCTCGAAATTAGTTTATAAATAAACCACACATAAATTCATCCCATTTTGGCCTTTTAAATTATTTTGAACATAGTTAGGTGCTGCTTGTCAATCAGACACTTCTGTGTTTGTTCTAGCTGTCAACTGCAGAAAAAATGATTGATAAAGTGTCATGATAAACCGCTGTGAGTTTAACTGCAGGCGATGCGTGATACGCATCCAACAGTTAACATCTTAAAGGAATAGTTCACCCAGAAGAGACATTTTTGTCATCGTTCACTCACTCATCAGTTGTTCAAACCTGTTGGAGTGTCTTTATTATGTTGAAGATATGTTGAAGAATCTTTTAGCCATTGACGTACATGGTATTTTCTTTTTTTCTACTATAGTTGTTAATGGCAACTAGTTTCCTACATTCTTCAAAGTATCTCCTTTTACGTTCAACAGAAATTCTAACCGGTTTGGAACTGGAAGCGCAGTAGGCTTTCATTTTTGGGGTGAACTATCCCTCTAATTCAGTATTTCGCTAGTTCAGTAAAATCACGTCTAATACAAATATAGAAATCCGTGTATGTGTTTAACTATGCTAGAAAATGCTCTCAGGTTATCACAACACGTTGAGCTAACGCTTAGTGGTCCATGAAATGAGGCATCTATGTATATACATCTTTGTTGCAATAATAGCTAACCTTTGAGCTTGAAAAATGGTTGCCCTTTAATTTACAGTACATGCACTTACAGTTTACTTAGCCAGGAAGGTACTGAACAATATAAGGTGATTAGGTTTAAGATTACTACAGTAAGTGCATGCTATGTACAGTACATGCAGAACAGAAGTGTAAAATAAAGTGCTACTGGAAAAAAAGAAGAAGAAAAAAGCATCTAATTTGATGAAAAGACCTGGGAGACTAACCAAAACCAACTGAGACTGAGGCCCTGATTAACATCTCTACATGTGTTATTATTCCTGCAGAGGTCTTTTCCTTTTCTTCCACCCTTATAATCAGCAAGCTACAAACTCTTTCCTGCTGGAGCCACGTCATCCTCCATCCATTTCAGACCTTTTTAAACGCTGATGATTCTGCCTGCCAATAGAAGTACAGTATGACTATGAGCAATGTTGAGTTGGCTCAAAATACAGTTGGTTTATACTGGGGATCTTTGAGATTTGTTTATTTCAAGAAATTCAAGACATTTGTTTGTTTATGTTTAATACATTTTAAGAAGCACTTTTATAATGCAAGAACACATTAAATGTATTTAACCCTTGTGCACAGCTCAAATTTAGGCATTTTTTAATTGTATTTTTTGTAAAAATACATCAGATCTTTTTTTTTTTCAAATGTTTTTGCATAAATCTATTAATCAACCTCAGTCCTGATTGAAATTACTAAATGTTTTAATGTTTTACAGGATTTAATTGCCAAATTCATAAATCATGTCACTGATTTGGTTTATAAAAAAAAAATCACACAAAATGAGGTATTTTCAATATAAAAAGTAATTGTGGACTGTATTTTTTACCTTTTATCACAGTTTTGGACATGTAAAACGATAAGCAACAACATTGGATTCAACATTGGTTTTAATTTTTCTCCCTAATTTACTGTTGGTGGCTGTTTTTGCCTCATTGACTTCCATTATAACCACATTTGATGGTGCATAAATATACAGTCTTTGTTTTTATTTACTCCATGTAGTTCTGAGAGCTGAGATGCATATTTCACATTTTCTAAGACACATAAAGGTAAGTACGCAAAGGTCATTCTTACACTCTGACACACTCACAGACACACATACACACACTTTAACTCACTGTTATACTCCATATAAAATCCAGAAACTAAGCTTTTGTTGCACAGGCCTATCTAAAGGGTTAATGGTGCCAACTGATGATCAACAGTAAAAAATTGAAATTTTACCTCTTCCCAACAGGGAAAACCGCCAACAATCAAAAATGCATGATTGTGTCATGGCTTTGTAATAATAAAAATGTGGTTATAATGGAAGTCAATTGCAGGAAAAAGAATGAAAATTAATCAAAAACAATGCATTAAAGGCAATGTTGTTTCACATGTCCAAGACTTTGATAAAAGATTTTTAAAAATCCAGTCCACCAAAATAGTGACATCATTTATGAATTTGGCAATTAAAGAGTAAAAATCCAGTAATTCTCTAAGCAATTTAGTAATATTGATCAGGACTGAGGTTGATTAACAGATTTATGCAAAAAACAATTAAAAGAGATATTTATCTGATGCATTTTTACAGCAGTTTAATTCAGTGGATTTTCTTCCCGAACATAACAAAAGGGTCAGTTTTGGTACAGTTGTTTAAAAATAATAATAACAAACAAACAAACAAACAAACAAACAAACAAACAAACAAACAAACAAAGAAAAGAAAAGAAAAGAAAAGAAAAGAAAAGAAAAAAGAAAGAAAGAAAGAAAGAAAGAAAGAAAGAAAGAAAGAAAGAAAGAAAGAAAGAAAGAAAGAAAGAAAGAAAGAAAGAAAGAAAGAAAGAAAGCATTTTCTCAAAATAAGATTTGTCACCAAAAATCATTCTGCTGAAACAGGAGGAAAGTTATGGCCAAATTAAGACTCAAAATCACCCCAGGGTGGATGAAAACATCCCCAACAGTACACGAGGGTTAAATACATATATTTTTCGAAACTGACTCACAGTTAATAAATAAATAAATCAGCAAATAAGCATATTAGAATATCTAATAGTTTAAAAGTAATGACTCCTAAAATTCGGATTAAGTCATAATGGTCAATCTTTTGAACTTAAGATATAAACATCATCTAAAAGCTGAATAAATAAGCGTTGTATTGATAGGATAGAAGAATATTTGGATTATCTGAAATCTAAGAGGAATTTAATCTAAATTATGAGAAGGTTGTCCACATTAAGTTTTTAGTAATGCATATTACTAATCCGTAAGGTCTGAAAAAGATAAAAAGAAAAGTAATAATTAAAATAAAACAGTCCACAATTACTTTTTCTATTAAAAATACTCTATTTTGTGTGTTTTTTCACCAAATCAGTGACATCAATTATAAATTTGGCAATTAAGGAGTAAAAATATAGTAATTTTCCAAACAATTTAGTAGTTTTGATCAGGACTGAGCTTGATTAACAGATTTATGCAATAAAATAAAATAAAATAAAATAAAACAAAAAAAATAAAATAAAATAAAATAAAACAAATAAAACAAATAAATAAATAAATAAATAAATAAAATAAAATAAAATAAAATAAAATAAAATAAAATAAAATAAA
>CAIGQQ010033255.1:8139492-8154195 GCA_903798035.1 Danio albolineatus
ACAATCTGCATTGTAAAAGCGCTATACAAATAAAGGTGAATTGAATTATATTCACATTAAGGCGAATAATTCCATTACTGATGTCCATGTGAACAGTCAATATCAAATAATGAAATACATCCACAATGTAGCCAGCAGCTAGAGCAATGACTTATATTCTGCATATAAGAGCCGTCACAGTCAGTTTTACTTCTGCTAGCAAACATTATTGTATCTGTAGGGACTGAGTAGATGGAGTGTGTCATTATTATTTTAATGAAAGGTTATGAAGATAAACAGTGTAAAACAAGAGTACTCATGCTGATGAATCATACGTCATACCGCCAGGAAACATGCAAAAAGATGTACAAGAAAAATATTAACTTCTTTATTGTGATATTATGAATACAGACATTATGATGTCTGATTTCTCATGCTGACAGTCACATTGCAGCTAAAAGTCGACTTGACTGTCAAGATGGAAAATCAGACGCTGTTATGTCTTCTAAATTAAGAAATTAAAGAAATCGTTTAGTTCAGCAGGGAAACACATACCTGTCAACCCTCCCGTATTTCCCAGGATTCTCCCGTATTTTACAGTTGTATCCCGCTATCATCCCGTAAATGTATTTTCCCTTATTTCTCCCGTATTTCCAGTCGTTCTCCGACGGGTGTCAATGAACATTAAAGAGCCGATCCTCCCTATTTGCAACCCATACCGCCAAACCACAAGGGGCCGCCCTTGCTCTTAAATCTGTTGGAATCTGTCTGTGCTTTCGGTTTATTTAGGCATGAAACACTCTGAAATAAACATAAAAACGGCGAGATTCCCTTTCCTTTTCATTACAGGTGCCGTCACTCCTCCTATACAATTCTCAAAACAGTCATAAAGTAGTGCGTAACTTTCAGCTGACGCGTCCGTAGTGACAAAACAGACGCTGTTTCCCAAACGGATTCTGTACACTCGATTAGAAGCACAGTGAAAGTGGACACTGGGTTTTGTGTTTATGTTTGAACAGAAATATACACATAATTAATAATAATAATAACATCTAAAGATGTTGATCTTGATGGGGTTTTTTTTTCAAACACAAATAATTTTGTCCTAAATGAGCATAAAACTTTAGGAAAGCAATGGAATGCTTTCATTATAACGATATATGTAAACCTCTGTTATTTATAACAGTGACACCTCTGTTATTTAATTTAATCAAACAAAAAAATCTAAATAAATGAGATTCATTCGCTGCTCTTTATTCATAATGTGTAAGTTATACAGTGAGGAAAAGATAAATAAGATTTGATAACTTGATTCTATTTCAGGGATTGGTGGTGGTGGGGGGGGGATCCCTTATTTTCACATCCCAATGTTGACAGGTATGAACACATAAGCAGGAACATCCCCTGCATGAGACTTAAACATGCATGAAATGGGGTCACGTGACAGTGTCAATGAATGGGAGAAACTGCAATGTGAAAGTGAGAGTGCTCTGATTGGCTGTTCAGCAACAAATCAGAACACAAGATCAAAACTGAAGTGATTTAACCAGGTAAACCATTTAAGTCATGAGGAAACACACAGAAGCTAGCAGTAATTTTGCTTCATTTCTCAGGGATTTGTAAACAATATGGATTATTAGATAATCTGCGTGAACAACTTCCTGCGAGGTGAGTGACAATTACTGTGATAATGGTACTAAACGCTGCTTTGTTTACACATTTATGTGCACACAGCAAGTTCTGGTTTCCTTTTTTGGGATGAAAAAAAAAACCCTACAGGTGTGGAAAGACATCCTTCTACACAGCCTGAGACTGCACATTCCCATTTTGAGTCAGCTGCAGTCCGTTTGGTGTGTTTATGTAAAGCTTTTTGGTCCCGACATGGCTGACACAAGGTGACAACACAGTTGGTTTTCATCTGTGCTACGTTTGCTTCTTCTTTAAACTTCTTATTAGTATTACTACTTCTTGAGATTTGTTTGGAACAGCTTAATAGTTTTAAGTTTAATGACCTTTGAAAGTTGTTGCTTTAAATTAATCGATTTGTGTTGGGACAATATAAATGAATTGTGTGGAACCCGGCATTGTTTGGATTTGGATATGTGTGTCTTCAAAAGTCAAAGCAGACTTTAATGCTACACTTTGCCAGCAAAACACATATTTCTCCACTGACAGTCATTCAATAGTATGATCACATGGTTTTTACGGATCATCTGATTGGTTGATCAAAATCCACTACCGACTGAACAGAAATAAATGAGAATGCTAATGGATAGCTTTCTCAAAGTATTAAATTATACATTACATAATCAATAGTTTTCAGTATACAATATACACTGCGCACTATGCAGTACTCTACAATTTCATTCTGGTCTGAACATGAGAAAGAGATTGCTGGGACACAATCACATCCATCCATCCATCCATATATCTGCTGTCAAGTGCCTAATTCCCCATCTCTCCCACTTCTCATCCTTCACACTTTTCACACATTCCCCCTCTCTTTTCTTTCACCTGCTCTCGTTCCATTTATCGCCAGGCTCATGTCAACACTCTCTCTTAGGCTCTGTGTCGGGCTTTAACATCCCGTTCATGTTGTGTGTCTGCGCTCAGCAGGAGGCATGCATGAATTAACACAGACACACCATGCGGAGAAACCGTCAATCTCTCGAGCAGTTTCGATAATGCATTAAAGGGGTAGTTCAGCCAAAAATGAAGATTCTGTTATAGCTTACTCCTTATATCCAAACCTCTTTCCTCTGTTGAACACAAAGGAAGATGTTTTGAAGAATGCTGGAAACTGGTAACCATTGACTTCTACAGCATTTGCTTTTCCGCTGATTGTTACAGGATTTCAGCTGTCTTCAAAATATCTACTTTAGTGTTGAACGGAATAAAGAAACTCATAAAGGTTTGGTACGGCTTGCATAGGTGCCCTGTCAGACTTAGTGGCAATTTTACAGTTATTTATTGGAAAAAAATGCCTAGTAAAATATCACATACATTCTTTACAGTTGACTACTGTAATATGTACTGCATTATGGGTCATTTTAAAACTTTAATGGTGCGTTCACGCCAGATGCAGATGAAGCATCAAGCGCAAGGGATTTTCATGTTGATGCAAAGATGCGAATAGACGTGAATGACGCAATTGGTGTGAATGAAGTGGTACTAATTGAGTATTTGCACGTTTGACGTGCTTAACGCATGAACAAGTTGGAAAATCTGAACTTTAGTGGGCATTCGAACCATGTTAACCAATCAGGAGCTTGCTCTTGCAGGGGCGTGATTATGACATAGCGCCTGTTGTTGGTGTCACAAGGGGGAAATCCAGCCGCCGACACCAGACAACAGCTCATCAAAAGCTCAGTCTGAAGCACAGCTGAAAGCTTCCATGATCCAGGTACACTTTCTGGAGGAGTTGATGAACTTACAGAGCTCTTAAAGGATCTGGTAAACTCAAATCTACACTGTTTTTCAGCCTTCCTAAAGCACATAAAGCGCAGCTACTCTCTCAATAAAATCCATGTTAGTCATTTAGCAACCAAACTAGAGTCATGTCAGACATTCCCTGCCCATGACGTGAATCAGCATGTATTGTGAAGTCAATCTGAAGTACGAATAGGCATAGGACGGAAACCGTTTCCAAGGTATACCGTGGCTTGTAAAAGTCAAGGTTTTAAAACTGCCAAATTTCTCTGTTAAACCGTTCCTAAGGTATGTGTAAGATTTTTTGTTTACATTTATTTTTGTAGTTTTTTAGGACAACAGTATCTCCAGTAGAAAAGATGCTGTTGTAAATTGTAAAGAAATCTGTGTTTTTGAAACAAATGAAGACAGCAGAATTTATCCTGACATGTTTACTGTCCCAAAATATTTTAAATGTTTCTCAGAATAAAATAAATTGTGCTTAAAAGGGAAAAACGTTTTAATTTTTTACCCAGACATTTAAAAAGAATATATTTTAGAGCAGTAAACACAATACCGTCAAACCGTGATATTTCTATCCAAGGTTATTATACCGTCAGAATCTTTTACCGGCCCATGCCTACGTACGAATGAAGCGAATTTGACACACGAATGAAGCAAGCAAACTCAAAATGTTCACGTGTCTATTTACATGCAAATACACAATTTGTTCATGCAAGACATGTCTGGTGTGAACGCACCATTACAGTAACTTACTACATGTTAGGAATTTGCTGTATTCTACTGTAATCAAAGTAAGCAAATAATGCTACTGTAGTTAAAGACAAAACTGAAACAGTCGATGAAAACTTTTTTTTTTACATTTTTGTATTACAAAAAGTATTTAAAATATATTGATGAATAAAAAAAAGAGTAAAAATGTAGACCGTTTAAAATGGATATAATACACAGCAAATTTGCCAGTGTACATATTACATCAGAGGTAATAAAATTTGGAAAAATGTAACACTTTTCTGGTGTCTATGAGTCCTACCAGCCAAGTGTCTAGTTTACACTTTGAAAAGTGTTGAATATCTACACCTCTGCAGTGTAAAAAAATTTTACACTTAGAGTGTAAAAATTCACACCACATTAAACAAATTGTCCAGTGCACATATAACTCCAGAGGTGTTAACTATCTTCTTGTGTATATACGAGTCCTACCAGTTACACTTTAAAAAGGGTTGAATATGTAAACTTAAGCAGAGTAAATTACTTTATACCACCGTTTTGACCATAATAACTCAGTCACCTCAAGTTCTCGTATGTGCAATTAACACTGATGAGTATGGAAAGGCAACACCAGAAATGCACACTGTTAAATTCACAATTTAACCTAAATTAGTGTTAAAAACAGTAAATGTACACTTGGATTTAACACTATAACACTACAGGGGCTTACACCAGAATTTCAACACCTCACAGTTTGCTGTGTAGCAATGAATACTGTTTCACACAACGTTGCCACTAGTTTGAAATGCATTAAATTCAATAGTAAATACTAAAAGTAAAGATGTAAATAAATTACAGTAGAAATACTGTAGAATTGTCAAAGTGTGAAATTAATATGAGTTTAAGGGCATTTTATCATAAAAAAGAAGTTTTGGTAAGACCATTTACTGTAAAATGAAATTGCGGTAGGGCCCTGCTACTGTCAAATACATTTACAGGTAAGTTACTGTAAAGGGTCAGTTGCGGTAAATTGCAGTAAGTTACCGCCAAAACACAATAACATTTCTAACAGTGTGAGTAAAAATAAATATCTAATACATTTAATATTTTTCATGAACCATCCCTTTAACTGTGAGTGTTTCTGACTGCGCACAAATAATATATTCATGTTTTAAAACTGCTCCATTCCTAGGGGCCAAGAACACCTATTAGTACAATCATAAAAAATACACTATGATGCAATTAGAATAATCTAGTCATTATTGCCGCATTACTACATTCCTTGAGGAGACAGATGGCAGCGAGACGCATTCTGTCTCACGGAGAATGCAGCACATAATAACTTGTGGAAATGAGCAAATTTATATCAAGCAATCGACTTGCTTACTTTATGATTGTGCCATGCCATGCACCACTTTTCCTCTTTTGTAATCCCTGGAAAAATTTGCATAAAAGCTTGTGGTGTCATTTTATCAATATGGTACTTGTTTATTTTATTACCATGATAATGCTGTTGGATTTCTAAGAGCATTGGTTAAGCCAAACCATCATTTACTCACCCTTCACTTGTTCAACAATTATTTGAGTTTCTTTCTTCTGTTGAATGCAAAAGTAGATATTTTGAAAAATGCTATTAGATGGTACCCATTGACTTCCGTAGTATTTTTTCCTACAATGGAAATCGATGGGTGCCAGCAAGCAGCATAATTCAAAATATCTTCGTTTGTGTTCAACAGAAGAAAGAAACTTATAAACATTTAAAAACAAAATGAGAGAGAATAAACGATGGCGCAAGTTTTGGTTTTGGGAGATCTATCACTTTAATTTTGTCATAATATAAATTTTTTCGTCTCAAAAACAAGAGTCTCAATTTATGTGAAGAATCAGTCTAAACCCTTCCTTTTCCATAAGCCTACTCTGCTCTGATCGGCTCATTCTGTTGTGATTGGTCTACATGCCGAAAAACAACACTCATTTCCATATCTGAATTCCATATCTGAATCTTTTGTGCAACTGTTCAGAGATGTCCATAAGCATCCAAATAATATGTCAATAATCATAAACACCTTCATTGATCTGACTGATCTTGATCCACTGTATTGGAAAGTGTGATGTAGACCTTTGTAATCCAATTGTGAAGACATGTAAACACCAATTGATCCAACTGAGAACTGAAACTGTATTGAACTGCACATGATGTAGAAATGGCATGAGGTGGAATATAGAACGAAGGGTCGCGTTTTTATAAAATGAACTTCCACATACAACACATGCCTTGTTTTTGCCATGGGAAGTGGAAAATGTACCGTTCATTATTCTCATCATCTCATAAATAGCTCTTTAAATTGAAGAAAATTGAAAAATGGTAACAAAATTGTATGTCTAAACCAGAGATTCCCAAAGTAGGGCTGGGGGGGCCAAAGTTGGCCCATTGCAACCTTTGATTTGGCACACTATGCCATCTGAAAAGAGAGTGAGAATGATGGGGGCAAATGCAGTTGACACAGATATCGTCATTTTTTATTTAACACAACATTCTTTTGTTTGTTCGTTTGTTTTATTGCTGAACTACACAAAAAAGCTGAGATGAAATGTTTCAACTAAACATTGTAAATGAATCTAATTTCTAAAAATATAAATACTGTCACTCAATGGAGAGAGAACTATGCAGAAGACATCCGTGAGCAAATCAAGCCAAAAACTAGCAGAATTCTGTTATAAATGAGATTGTTTTTGTTTTTACTGTAATTAAATAATTATAAAATGTAAAAATAATATACTGTATTAGTTAAAATAAACCAATATAAGCAATATAATTAGTTGACATAAAGCAACTTTACTAGAACTTCTAAGTTAAGCTGCTTTGACACAATCTACATTGTAAAAGCGCTATAGAAATAAACATGAATTGAATTGAGTTGATCTAGTTTTCTAGTAATTTTTTAATATTATTATATAAATTAGGAAATCACCCATCCAACTATATTTATCTTCGGCCCACTAGCCTCAATAAAGTTTACAATTTGGCCCTTTGTAAGAAAAAGTTTGGGCACCCCTCGTCTAAACAGTGGTAAACTCAGTATATCCGTGCACGTCAACAGATCCAATTTGATTTGAAGCTTCTAACACATAAACACACAATTCAACCCAATCCAGGGGCGGATCTAGGAGTGGGACCACAGGGGCAACAGCCCCTGTTTAAATCAGTTTGGCCCCAGTTGTGCCCCTCTCCTCCTCTAAATCATTGCTAATTTATATCAAAGCTCAGACATGAAGATGCGCTTTAATTTATGTTGAATGCCGCCGATACCTGTGACTTCAGCTGTTTTTCTTGTATGACAAGTGCTTTCATCCCTGTAGATCGACTGGCTTGTTAGGGATTCAAATTGTCACGATGTTGCTTGCCGTGGTTCACTTTTAAAGCGAATGTTTTAGAACAGACCAAAATTGAGTTATATGGTATATCAGATAGCCATATCATTTAGTCAAAAACTAAAATGTCATTCGTTGATTGGAGCTACAAGGTTTATTTTCCATGATTCTGCTGTTATGTCAACGGTAAAGGTGCGCTTCATGGCGAAATTGATAGTGAAAACAAGGACGGGTTCTGCACTGTCGTTTACCCTGAACACGGACGCTTCTGTTTAGAATTATTGTGTTTTTTATCACTATAAAAAGGTTACAAAATGATTACAAATGATTGACATCATTAACTGAAAAACTTCAGTTAATGTGACCTGATTTCTGATATTTATGAAAAAAATCCTGCGTCTAAAAAATCCACTTTTTTAAATAGCTGCATCATGACATTTACCACATGATATCTGTGCATCAGGTTTACCCTGAACACACTTGAACATGTTCTTCACAGTCAGAGATTAAACCAGAATACAGAGTTAGAGTTATTTAAATTTGGTGAACTAATATCCACACCATTCTGTTTATCCAAAAACTTTATTAAAGAACAAAGTGAACTAACATTTTTAATTAAAAATGAAATAAAAAATTACTCCAGTTTAATCTGCTATTTGCAGATATTTGCTGCATTTTAATAGGACAAAAAGTGCAAGCATTATTTGAATAACTTGACTCCCCACTGTAAACTGTGGCCCCATTTTGGCCCCTGCGTTTAAAAATTCCTAGATCCACCACTGACCCAATCAATTTTCAGCCTTCATGTAATCGCAATTTTGAATTTATCATTTTCAATGACATTATTTTGACTGCAACAAAAGACGTCCAAGAAAACAAAGCCACAGCAGATTTTACCATATCATTTCGAGGTCAAGTCAGGCACAAATCTCCACTGATCGACCAAAACCTCCATTGCAAATTTGGGCAGGAAGTTTCAGATTTCAAATTTCAAATTTAGAAAATGAAACCATTTAAAATTAGCATTTCAATGACTTATTATTCAGTGTTGACACTGAAGATTAACTTTCTGGCCACAGGCTGGCATTATGCAAACGTGTTAAGGATCAACATAGATCGGTTATGGAAGTGAAACTCATAGTTAGTGACTTGCTTCAGCAGTTCAGCATCAATTCTTTAGAAAGACTTAATCTGTTGCACTTTTACGTTTACAAATACTTGGTGTGAACACCACCATATGATATCATGCTTTTTCAAATCAAGTTTAATGATAATGGTGATTTAATCAATGATTCAATGAACCATTCTTTTGGAAATGCAACAGACCATAGTATATCTATCATAGTAGAGCTGCACATCGATAGATTTGCTCTTCAGTGTTTGAACTCTCAGCAGTGAATTTAAACCACACTAAACTGAGCTAAACTGAACTTCAACACTGAAAACTGGACTGACGCTGTTTCAATTTACTATAATCTTCTATGTGAAGCTGCTTTGACACAATCTACATTGTAAAAGCACTATAGAAATAAAGGTGAATTGAATTGAATTGAATATCTATGCAGTATCGTAATGCCTCTATATTCTTTTGGTACCATCTAAATAGTACTCAATAAACCACAAGATTGGTGCCTTCCAATAATTTCAGACAATAGTGTCACAAAGTTGTGTTTCTCAACCACATTCCTGGGGGTCCACCAGCCCGGCACATTTGTCATGTCTCCTCAACCAAACACACCTGATTCAGATCATCGGCTCATTAGCAGAGACTGAAAGACCTGTAATGGGTGTGACAAACAGGAGACATGCAAAACATGCTGTGCTGGTGGTCCTCCAGGAATGTGGTTGAGAAACACTGACACAGAAAACACAACAATGTCCAAAACATCATAAAAGTAACAAAACTGTGCCATGATAACCATTGACCTACATTGGCGTATTCATATCAGTGTAGTATCACTCATACTACCGCCTGAGAGTGCACCACGGATGCGCCATCATACTTCTTTCCTTAGGTTTTCCTGAACAATCAAGCTGTTTCTCACCTCCGCTGCGTCCCCCTAACACCTTTCTCACCTTCACACCGGCTGCTTTGCTTTCCTCCATACACCAGCTATATCCAACAAGCTCACACACACACACACACAGACCTTCCCCAAAGCTTATTGCCCGAGATACCTAACGGTTAATATTACATAAATGTGGCACATATGCCACACTATGATTATTTAATGCAGAATGGCATATGTTGCTAAATAATTACAGGCGGCCACACTCCAGGGTTGAGGAATAGCCCTTTACAGTACACGCCACATCTCTCTCTCCCTCTCTTTCTCTCTCTCCGCCCAAACCACACTCACTCTTCACATTATGATGGTCCAAAACATGCCTCCCCTGTCCGCTCTTATTGTCTTCCATAATCCAAACAAATTCCAGTGTTGATCACATACACAGAGGGAGCAGATGCTTTTGGGGAGCTTTTCAGTATGCACAGCCATCACCACCGAGGTCTAATTAACCCTCTCTCCACTAACCGCCCACACTACACATACACATTTCCCAGCATCCAGTGTTGCCCACATCCTCACTATATGGCTTATTTTTGATGCGTGCAATGTTGGTAATATAAAAATGGCGCGTATAGTAGATGCATGCATCGTTACGATGGGTTTGCAAAGGCAACTAACGTATTTATGCATCATCATCATCATCACCACATGAAATATATAGTACTGCAATGCAACTTGTTTTTCTGCAATAATGTTTAGCTGTAATGCCACTGGGATTTCTGCAGGCGCTAGATGCGGCGCGCATCCTCTGTGTGCAGCCTTGTTTACAGTGTGTGACGCTGTGCCAACGAATCGATAAACTGTTTCGGAATGAAACACTAAAATACCCACATAGGCCATCTATGCAAGGATGCCCATGTCAGCGCGCGGGCTGACATTGCGAGCATCTCCGCGCATTTTCTCCCACCCCGCATGACAAGAGTGCATTCGTGCAAGGTCTCGAGGCATTGCCTATTTCACATCATTAAACGCATAATCGATATGGTAACTCACGAGATCATCTCGTTATCAAGAGCTCTTGTAGCTACCCGACGAGGAGCGCGCGCGCACTGACATTGGAGTAAAAGATGCATGAAATAATGCAGGAATGCAATGCAAAAGCCACGCTACCTTTTAGTCGTCCTTTCGCTGTCATCCTCAAACTGACAAAAATATTTCATTGGATCGAGATGTTAATCTCTCTTGCTCTCCTCCCCCTCTATCTCTCTCTCGGGTAACCTGGCACTGTATAACAGTTCATCCATCCGCCAGCAGGAGCGCGCAGCCGTCGATGCGCTACATACATGTGGCAAGCCGTAGTCGTATTCATTCTTTACAAGAACTAGAATATGTAGAATCATAAATCTAATTTACACACTACTGTTTAATCCAATAAAGATGATCTTTATCACTTTACTGAACTAATTATGCCTAATTTGCACTGCAAAGATGGATTTGAAGAATACCGGTAACTAGGCTATTAGTATTTTGTTTTTTTCCTACCATGTAAGTCAATGGTTACAGATTTTCAGCTTTTTTTCAAAATTTCTTATTTTGTGTTCAAGACAATAAAGAAAGTTATAAAGGTTTGGAACCACTTCAGGGTGAGTAAATTTAAATTTGTTGATCAATTACCCCTTGAAGGTATCTTAAATGACTAGACTATACTTTGTGTTCCATTGACTGCCATTCATGTGCATTTGTAAACATGAGACCACAAACACAAGCACATTCTGAATTTAGCTGCTTTTTAAGGTCAATCAAATCAGTGAACACATGAATGTGTGTCCAAAAATATATTGAAACATCTTAGTCTGACATATTGGATTAATTAAAAATTATGGTATAAGTACACTGTAAAAAAAAGTATGATTGATTAGTCCTGACACCATATGTTTTAGGTCTTTGTAACTTATTTAACTAAGTTAATCATGTTCTAACTTAATTTAAGTCACAGAAGCTGTTTTAAGTCAGTTTACCGTAAAGTTAAGTTCAATGGACTCATAAGGTTAATTTGATTTAGCTTAAAAATTTAAGGCAACCAGGATTTTTTTCAGTGTAGAATTGCAGAGTTACAATGAAGTGCAGGCTGATTTAGTTTACATAGGAACCTACGTTGAATTGTACAGTGTGACATCAAACTACCACTGTTGCATGATCAAGACATTTTGCATGCTCAAATGCTCAGTGTGACCTGCGTGTAAAAATCTTGTCATTATTTACCCTTTCCAACACTCTCAGAAATAAAGGCACACAAACTGTCACTGGGGTGGTACCTTTTCAAAAGGTACATATTTGTACCTAAAGGATCCATATTAATACCTCAAGGGTATAGTACCTAAAAAGTACAAAAGTGTTCCTCTTAAATTTTTTAGGTACTAATATACACTTTTGAGGTACCAATATGGACCCTTTAAGTACAAATGTGTACCTTTTGAAAAGGTACCACCCCAGACAGCTTGCGTACCTTTATTTCTGAGAGTGTAGTTCCACACCTATTTGGCTTTCTTTTATCTGTTGAACTCAAAATAAGATATTCTGAAGAAAGCTGAAAACCTGTAACCATTAATTTCAATAGTTTTCGGGGGGAGGGGGTTTCTTACTATGGAAGTCAATTTTCAGCTTTCTTTAAAGTATCTTCTTTAGTGTTCAACAAAATGAAGGTTTGAAACCACTTTAGGGTGACTACATAGTGAGTATATTTTCATTTTATCCCTTTAATACAACTATGCACAGCAAAAATTCCAGTGTTAAATATACAGTGTGATGTTTTGGTGTTGTTCAGTGTTAAAACCGGAGTACATTTTAATCCACGAGTGTGAAAGAGCGTATATAGTTTTTCTGTTAAGTGTTAATCTTTTAACCCAATCTGCAAAGTATTTCCCACTAGTGATGGGAAGTCCAGGTTTTTTCCTCTAACCTGTTCTTTCGGGCAAACAGTGATCAAACCAGTGTGTTTTACGAGTCTTGATGATATAATAAATTATAAGATATAATAAATACTCATCAGAAGCAGTGTACTATGTGCACTCATTAGCTTATATCCATGCATAATCCATTAATGAATGAAAAGATTAATGAACATTTAATAAATCAAACTATTTTCGACATATTTGATCACTGTTATGTCACACACACCAATTAATAATATAGGAAAAAAGGTAATGTTAAAATTATCTCTGTGAGTAATGTACAAATTTCACACTTTAAACTGTGTTATTTTAACTCCAACATGGAGGGAGTCATATGTACACCCATGGAGCGATAAGTTGAACTCAAATTGAGTTAAATGTACACTGATTTTTTTTTGCTGTGTGAGGTGGCGGAAATACACTTACACTTATTTTAACTCTGTACTATAGGGGCAGGCAAAATATACAATCATAGCAGGCATAAATTAGTTTTGCTATTACTAAAATCTTAGCTTCTCACTAGAAATGACATCAGAAATGGAAAAGGCTAGTCAAAACCACACAAAATGACACCCAAGCAGAGCCTCCAGATGCCGTCTTTATTTTTTAGCTCAACAATGAAACGCGGAGGATTGTGGGATATCAAAGGCAGTGAAGGATCCATCTATGCTGCCTTCTAAAAGGTCTCTCTGAAGACTTGATTAGAATTCAGACTCGTCTTGATGCCTTCCTATACCGAAATATAAAGAATTTTCCAGAATTTAGACGCAGCTATTGTGTCTTTATAATGACTTTTGAACTGGCAGAGTAGCCATAACTAAGATGTCCTGTAGAAATGAATATTCATGAGTCATTATAAAAATAATTAGTGAACAAAACAAAGATTATTGATTCGTACTTCCTTTTTAAAATGTAAATTTCTCACTTAAATCAAACGATTTGTTAGTTATTAGGAAATTCGCAAGCAATTTCTGACAAAGTGTCTTCGCCTTTTTTTCAGTACAGTATAATCATTGTTTACTTTGTTTTTTTTTAGTTTTTAGTATCTAATTTATTAAACCCAAGTCTATACTGAAATTAGCATTAGTGAATAATCAAGATAGTGACACATAAATCGCTTAAATATATAAACAGGTGTACGTTTTTCAGGCTTAAATGTTAAAATGGCTTGCCATACCTCGACTGCATCAGCATCACTGAGCATATAGAGAGCCTTAATGGGTTGCCGATCTCATATGGGAAATGTCTTTTTATTTATTTATATTTTTTTTGGATGCAAACAGATCATGTGAGGCATCCTTTGATCACTGATCAATCATCCATGCATGACGTATTACGCTGTCCTCCCAAAAAACTTCAATAAAAAGATCCTCCAAAGCGCTTCATCATCATCTAAATCAGCGGCAGTCATGCACAATCGCGTATTACGCTTCATGCTTAAATGTGCTAAGTGTGATTAAAAGCGAACACAACACAGTGCACTTACATTTGATTACGCGGTCGGTAGGGTTTAAACCCATGATGTCTGCGCTGGACATTCTCATGGGCTGTTGCAGATCACGGGGAAAGTGCGCTTACTCCTGACGGGTGAGCGTGCGGTCTTCGGTGCTGAGGGATGCGCGGGCTGCAGAAGCCGCATCACTTGGTGCGTCTCTCCTCCGTCCACCGCCGGTCAGGGGAAAGAAGATGTGTCGCAGTCGATCCAGGCGAACGGTGATGCTGGAGAGATGCTGGACTCTGCCTGGTGCTGTGTGGGGGCGGATGGGAAGACAGATAGATGGATGGATGGATGGATGGAGCAGTAGGAGGGGGGCAGGGAGACTTCTGCTCGGTCGGTTCAGGGTATCCTCAGCGCGTTGCAGCACCACCCCGACATGGCGAAGACAGGAACTCCCACGCTCTCGCTCGCAGGGACTGCCTCATACCGCCATCACGCGGAGGCTGATTCGGGGTTTCCCTGAATGCGCACGAGATGAGCGCGCGCGCGCGCGCGAGAGAGAGCGAGACAGATTGAGAGAGAGCGCTTTATTGACGTCAGGCTTTTTAATTCTTTGTTGTGTACAATGTAAATCTTATATTACTTTATAAAATATATTTTAGAAATATGTTTATATTTAAACATATTTTATATGTATATATTTTTATAATATTTTTTTCTACTGTTGCAACAGCCAATTTTTGTTGTATTATTTTTGGGTATATTGATATCTATCTATCTATCTATCTATCTATCTATCTATCTATCTATCTAT
>CAIGQQ010033255.1:8156272-8171288 GCA_903798035.1 Danio albolineatus
ATCTATCTATCTATCTATCTATCTATCTATCTATCTATCTATCAGAAGGTTGTACAACAACCTTAATCAAAAAAGTTTTAAGTCTTCTTCAAATCACTGTGAATCATAAAAAGCCCTTCAACTGTAATAATTTGAATGTCTTTTTTCCGAATAGTAAGCCCTTTGATTTTTGTAGTTTGTATTAAGTCATTACTTTATTTTATTATTATATTATTTTCTTTTTTCTCTCTTGCTTCTATCTAGACTTTTTGGAATTGTATTAAAACTTTTCTTTATTGTTACTTTATTTATACATTATTTTTTATACGTTCTTTTAAGCATTAAAAAAGGGTTGTGCAGGTGTCATATGGAACACTGTTTCTTTAACAATGTATGGTTTGCAGGCATGGTTGCTTTGGGGCATTGCATCAGGCTTATTGACATGTATCACAGTAATACAATGTTATTCTTTTGAATAATGCATGACAGTCATTCAATATCAATGTGTATGAATAAAAGTGTAACTATGTGATACCATCAGTTTACCGTAAAATTGCTATATGCTTTGAAATAAATGCCTGGTCGTTTTGTAATTTTATTTAAATTGTGCACTATATTTTTCACTTCTTTGCTGTCATATTAATATATGTAAATTATTTGTACTGTACAATTTCCTTTTTTTTCTTCTTCTCCTTCATTGAATGTGATTGTTTGAATGGAGGGCATTAACCTGTACTGCAGGATAAAGATATCACTATGGTATTTTAGGAATATAGGCCGATAGTTTGATCTTTTTGGATTTGTGTAATCAGGATTATGTGAGGATCAGACAAAAGCACCTAAAAATGTTGCCTTTTAATTGTTTGGACAATCAAATATTAGAAATGAGTACAAAGGCAGGTAAGGCATCGAATAAAAACGAGAACACATCAGATTAAGCCCAATCAGAATACATATAAGGTTTTAAATATATATATAGCTTACATATTACAACCTACAAAATAATTACATAAATAAATCAACCAAATTCCCTGCTTATTACAGTTTCGTTACAGTATTTTCTCTTACCATAATCAGTAATTAGTAATATATAAATTAGTCATGTTTATATGCATTACATTTTGTATTTTTTAATATATATTTTATACTTTTGTGGCCAGCATACACATGCTTTTTTATTTAAAAAACTTTTGTCTTGAAAAAAATATAGTTTTTAATATATTTATATATTTTAATGCATTTTATTGACCTGTAAATAGAAGTAACTAGTAAAGTAGCAGTAATATTCTCTTGTAAAAATATTTACAATTTATAAAAATAAAACACAAATGATAATGACGTACCTGTATATGATCGTGTAAATACTTGATTGAGAAAATTGAAGAGCTATAATGCATCAAACAACAATACAGATTAACGTGAAAGTCTTCGTTTAGATATTTTAAAATAATTAAATGAAACTCACAGTGGAGCTTTGTTTCTCAGATACTGCATCCACCAATCTATGGGCGATAATCTCGTGTTTTGCCGCGATAAAACATAAATTTGTCAAATATCCCTCCGCACTGGTGAAACTTCCTCTGACGGAGGGTATTTATGTGTTTGCGATTTTGGTGGAAAATGTATATAAACTGTTATCCACGTATAATTTTAAACACAAGTTGAATGAACAACACTAACAATAAACACGCGTATGTCCCACCTAGGTATTTCTGTTATATATCTGAGTTTATCATCCAGCTCGCACATCGGCTCGAAATGGAAGCGTTCAACCACAGGCTTTCATTTGGGCTCAATAAGCGTTGAAGTCGTTCAGCGCGATCCGCCATTTTGGCACTGTCATTGCATCAGTTTCGTGATTCACAAGAGCACTATCTGGCAACTGGCGTAGGCGCGCAATCCGTCCCCGGCGACTGCGTCCATTGGCGGAAGGATCTGATTAGAACAGCGCAATGTACGTGATGCGGTAGCTGCTCGCTGCCGCCGCTGCTGCAGGAGGAAGGACCGAACCGCTACCAGCACCACCTTTCAGTTTCGCCTTCAAATTACACCAACCGGCTCCGTCACACACAGAACACCGATTGAATTATAACCCCAAGGCGTCCTTTATTACGACACACGAGGGGTTGGAAGCGTCGGAATTGAGGAAACGTCGTTTTAATCGAGTACAGGGCGCGTTTTGTGTGTTTTTGACAGCAGTAACAGCACAACAATGGCTCTGAAAAGAATCCACAAGGTAAGAGAAGGAAGTCACGGGCGCCATTGCCTTATTCCGCATTGAAAATGCATAATCCTTTTTCGATTTTACCGGAAATTCGAATTAATGGATGTTATTGATAAGTTATAGGTGTTAAGTGTGCCTCTGCTGAGATGACAAGTGTTGTAAAGCACCCCGGTTCGACGGTTCGGCCCGGGCTAACGATTAGCATGTTAGCTAGAGACCCTTCGTCGAACTGCCTGCGACTGATGTAAAATGTTTATTCGGCGTTCGCTTTCACGTTTTACTCCTCGTTTTATATCGTAAACTTAGATGTATTGACTTTTGAAATGGAAGTCGGTTTGATATGGCTTGCTTGAGGATTAATGTAGGCTCATGGTAACGTGTTAGCATGCTAACCGTTCGTAGCCATCAATGCTAAAGGCCCAGTTGAAAACCTTGAACAAAAAATATTAATATCTGTCATTTCATCATCAGACGGATGTGTTTTTATTATTTCTACTCCAAAATACGGTAGTATTGTGTTATATTTCATTACATCGTGCCAGTTAGTTTGTTAACTACCTAAGCGATCCGGGAGAGGCATCTGGCCCGTCGGTTTGCCGTCACGGATAACGTTAAACGTTTAAGTCGTTTTCTCATTATGTTTAGCCTTGAGTACGTTTTAATTTATCAGCATCCAAATATTTGTATTTTAAACCAATCTGTTTAGTGTTCAAGTTCAACACGCATTTATTTATGTCTTGAGGTTAGCTCGTGGCGCAAGCAAATTGGCGTAATGAACGTGGCTCAAATCGTTCTCATTTCAGACCAATATTATTCTTATTTTGACTATTTTAAAGACTTTAATTCTGTCTGATTTCAGAAGAACTGACTAGACCGAAAAAATGAGTTACATAAGCTGTGGTCACATCTCATGTCATTACAGCAGCAGAAACTTCATTACACAGGCTGTCGTGTGTCTGATTTGATATTGAGCCCCTGTTTATTCGCTTGTCTTAGTTGTGTTTACTGTTCGTTTATTTAGTCGTTTTTTATGAAATGCACAGATTTAAGTGTTAGGTTTCGGTGTCAGTTTCAGCGATTACTGCAGGTGTTTAAGGAAGGGCTTTGGACAGGTGATGCAGAGCTTTACCTGCTGCTTCTCAAAGCATGATGGGTGAATGATTTTAACCTGCAGTGTTTTTGGTGTGTTTTAGGAGCTGCATGATTTGGGCCGTGACCCACCTGCTCAGTGTTCAGCGGGCCCGGTAGGGGATGACAGTAAGTAACTTTTCCCAACAAAGTATTTGATCACTTGTTTTCTCTCTCTCTTAGTTTAATGTACAGGCATTCATTTTCTTGTCTTTTATTTAAAGATAAACATTGTTTTGTTTTTTTACTCCCGACTAAGTCACTACTAACATTTAAATTTTAATCTATAGTTATGATTTTTGTTAAAGATGTTTGGCAGAACAAGTTAACTTCTGCTGTAATGTCGTCATTGTCATTCCATCTTTATATTTTTATTATTATTATTTAATCAACGATCTGTCGTCTAGAGGCAAAAGTGCGATGATGTGATGTTTTAGTTCTAAGTAGCATTTAACTGGATTTTCTCTTTATTTTCTTCAGTATGAATGTTTTAAGTGCATGCATTATAGTTTGAAGGAGATATACAAATTAGTTAAATGTAGGTAGCTTTTTTACATTCTTAGTAACATTCTGTATTAAAATCCTTACATTTGTAGTTATATTTGACTAATGCTGCCCTTGTTTTCTGGTACAAAAACTTAAATCAAAATACAATAGTCAACATTCGAAGTGGGTCAAACTATTCAACAATTATTCTTGTCTCAGGACAATAAAAAAAATCCACTTCATCTTTTGACCACTGTCGTGTGAGAGGGGAAAGGAGTATATGAAGACTATTATGAATTTTTATACGACCTACTAAAATTATATTTTAATTTAATAAAAAGTTTCTAATAAATAAATGAGTGGTTTTTAATAAGCAACTTTATTTTTACTTTATTTTTAACATTCTCTTTTAAATCACTGATGTATTATGGTTAAAAGATATAGTAAAAGTTAATTAAATTAATAAATGAAACGAATAAGTTTGGTTTACTTGAACTTGTAAGATTTGGGTTAACAGTTCATTTCTATGCTTCTCATTCAAATCAGTTTCAGCAAAAATCTAAAAATGACCTTCACTTACTGACTTTACTGGTTTCAAACAACTTTGACTTTTTCTTGAACACAAAAAAAAGATATTTTGAAGAAAGCTGAAAACTTGTAACCATGGACTTCCATAGTATTTGTATTTCCTACAATGGAAGTCGATGATTGCAGGTTTCCAAATTTAACATATTTTGTGTTCAACAAAAGAAAGAAACTCAAAGGTTTTAAAAACTCTTGAGAGTGAGTAAATTGAGTACTTTTTATCAATTTTGGGTGCACTATTCCTTTAAGTGAGGAAGAAAACAAGCATTTATTATTTGACATGCACAATATTTTGATATTGAGAGTGCACATACACTACAGTTTCTAGTGGTGTCTGTTCGACCAAAGGCTTGAGTATTATGTTCTTTCTGATTTTATCAGCAAATGATTGTGACTGCATCCATTAGCACCACAAAACAAGTAACCTAGATCTAGAGATCTCTAAATCTGTCAATCATGTTGACATCTGGGGAATCACCTGTTCTGATCCTCAGTCTCTTTTACCAGGTGATGTTGGTATTATTAGAATTGGCTGCTCTTGTATTTTTGAATTCGTAGGAACTGAATGTCAAAGTTTCTTGAACCTGTGTTTTTTTGTTTTGTTTGTTTGTTTGTTTTAAACTTTGACCATACATTTCTATGTGTCCTGTGATTTGATGGAAGGCTCTCATCAATATTTAATGTGAACTTCAACCACAAGATGACAAATTGTTTGAACAGACAAATAACATTCCTCAAAAGTCACCACTTTATTAATCGTGAATCATCCAACCAGCTGACCTACTTAGGGCCTCAGAGACTTGACTAAAATATGACAACATAATTGTACCCAAAATTGCTACATCATATTTTATACTGTATTCATCAGTGGGCACTTAATTCCAGCAAGGCTGTATCTGAGCTTGAAAATTGGAATAGTACCTCAGAGGCATGAGAAGGCTTTCCTGACACTTGTTTTTGTCTTGTTGCAGTGTTTCACTGGCAGGCCACAATAATGGGACCAGTAAGTATTTATTGTTATTTATCTGTCATAGAAGGTCACTATTACAGTGGACATTTGAATTTTGTAGCAAGTATTACCATTTTTTAAATCTTGAGCTTTTCCTAAATAATGCTAATTTTCAATATTTACTCTACAGAACGACAGTCCTTACCAGGGTGGAGTGTTCTTCTTGACCATACACTTTCCCACAGATTATCCCTTCAAACCGCCAAAGGTCAGTGATGTCCGCATTCGTCTAACTTGGGCACAGCTTCTCGGGTGTTTTGAGTAATTCTCATGTGCTGCTTAATTATTTGTCGCTGTGAATCCTCTCATTTTACTGACCTCCACTTTCTTTGTTACGATACAAGGAAATGTTTTCCTCCCATCATATATTCAAATAATTCAGCTTATCATGACTGCGTATCGTCCGCAGTTGCAGAATGCAGATAATCTTGTCCGTGAATTTGAAGAATGTATTTAGTGGAAGCTTGTGCGTCCGTCTTTCAATGGTTGTTTTAGAGTTGGCAGTCCTTTATCTGTTTCACTTTAGGAGGTTGTGTCCTCGTTTTTCTATTTATTATTTTTTGTCTTCCTTATTCCTCAGGTTGCATTTACCACAAGAATTTATCACCCAAATATCAACAGCAATGGCAGCATCTGTTTGGATATTCTGAGGTCACAGTGGTCACCGGCACTCACCATCTCCAAAGGTACTACACCAGGTTTTAGCTATTGAATGAAACCAGTTAACTCTGAATATTTCCTGCTTAACCTCAATATGTATGTTCACACGGTGAAGTCTATGGGTTTTTCTAAATAAGCTTTTGTTAGATTGCTTCATATTGTGTTCTGGAGAGTTCATACAAAGCCTCAAAGTTAGTTGAGAGCTGCTCTAAATAATTCAGCACTCTATAAGAAAATGTATAGGAAACCAAAGATTTCATTATGCATGTTCAATGAAATTTTACATGAAGTTCATATGGCAGTAAACCTTAGATTATAGATGCAAGGAGCTGCTGTTTTCTTATTGACACTTACTGGTATTTAAACATCTGCAACTAAATCATTTCAAATGATCCACATATTCACTATAAACACTACCTGACAAAAGTATTTTCGTCGATCCCAGTTGTAAAATCAACAAATAATAATTTGACCTAGTTGATCATTTGGAAAAGTGGCAGAAGGTAGATTGTTCTGAATCTTCTGTTGAACTGCATCCCAATCACTACAAATACTGCAGAAGACCTATCAGAACCTGCATGGACCAAAGATTCTCACAGTAATCAGTGAAGGAAAAATCATGGTTTACGTCGATGGGGCTACATTCAGTATGGGGCTATGCGAGAGATCTGCAGAGTGGATGGCAACATCAACAGGCTGAAGTATCAAGACGTTTGTGCTGCCCATTACATTACAAACCACAGGAGAGGGCAAATTCTTCAGCAGGATAGCGCTCCTCATACTTCAACCTCCACATCAACGTTCATGAAAGCAAAGAAGGTCAAGGTGCTCCAGAATTGGCCAGTCCAGTCACCAGCTATGCACATTGAGCATGTCTGGGGTAAGATGGAGGAGGCATTGATAATGAATCTTGATGAACTCTGGGAATCCTGCAAGAATGCTATCTTTGCCATTTCAGATGGCTTTATTTATGAATTATTTAAATGTAATTGTCCAAGCTCATGATAGTCATATACAATATTAATTGTTTTTCCACTACACCATGACTTTAATTTCTATACTGTACATTATATCTGTTATGTGACAAGACTTTTGTCTAAGCAAAGTCAGACCTTACTGTCCTAATTAAATAACTAAAAATCAAGGCATGATCCTATTTTATTTTGCATAAGTGTAATCTAGAGGCTTTTGCCTATCATCAGTCACTTCTGATCAACCAAATGATCAACTAGAAGTCAAGTTATTACTTGTTGTTCCTAAAACTTAGGTGACAAGACTTTTGTCAGGTAGTGTACTTGTACAATAAAACGTATATTGCATGAATTGTCTCCCAAATTTAGTTTGTTCCAAATCTATTTATTATTTTTTAACAGAATTTCAAACCATTTTCCAGTCATCTACAAACTACACTTAAGGTTGTCACAAAGCAAAACTAGTTACATAAATGACCAGACTATCGAATAGTACCTGTCATGAGTACAACCCCAGTGGCGTAATCATTGCACAATCCAAAATAAATCAAGTAATCCCACTTTAGTGCCCAATAGCTCCTCCTCAAAGCAAAGTGGTCAACATTCCACACTTTTATTGAATTGGGAAAATGACTCCATCTCGATATTTAATGTGCGCATTTTGTTTTAAGAAATGTAGTGTTAATGCACTACTTAAACCATTTATAGCACTGAAGGGTATAAAACTGCATAACCAAGTGATTTGGGACACACCTTCTGTTTCTCTAGTTTAAACTTTAACTGCTTCATTTACAAGTCAAAATCACACATTAAACGAAGATGCACTGCTATGCTTTTTCAGAATACAGTATCACTTAAATACTTTACATTGTGCTGGGTTAAATTGTTATATTGTATTATATTGCTCAGCCAACAATTTTGGAGAAATGAAAAGCTCTTATGGCATTTCAACTTAATCATTTTTCTGACACTTATGGCATTGTATTTTACAAACCGATACATTAAAATGAATGCTAGAACTATTTTCTGAATTGACTCATTTCTCACATATTTATTCTTAGTGCCTTTTCACAGTATTCACAATTTGTATATCGATAAAATTTCCATGAATGTTAATTTGAGCAACTTGTAACAGTTTTATGCTTAAAATATACTCCATCAGGTATGAGTGTCCTGCTATTAGATGTCTGCTGTGTTTAAACAAGGACAGCGCTCTATTCAATTTTCTTTACGCTAATGTTTTCCCTCTTACTCTGCAGTTCTCCTGTCCATCTGCTCCCTGCTGTGTGACCCCAATCCGGACGACCCCTTAGTACCTGAGATCGCCCGCATTTACAAGACTGACAGGGAAAAGTGAGTGTCGTCCTGTGCAGTGTGCACTTGCCCTTATGCTCTTCCTTATAGGTGCTGTCATGCAGCCATTTGCATTTGTAGCTGCGTTATAGCCCTCATAGTTTCCTGTTTTGATGCATCACCACCACACGGTTTATACACTGATACTATTAAGTTTTAAGAATTTACTTTAGTTAACTACAAAGTACAACAACTGTAAAAGACAACAAAATGCTAATAGAGCAACTAGTGTTTGCTTTTATCTGACCATGATGCATATAATAATTTCACCCAGAGAATTTGGTTATCAAATTCAAGAGAAATAGGAATTAAATGCCAGCAGACTCCCAATTAGATTTGTTAACTCTAAACTACTGTTGCAAATGTGGGTGGAAAAAAGCTGGCTGAGGCAAGACCTTATGAAGACTCAAGGGAATACTGAAGAGTTCCGTTATAATGACTTGTCAATTACTGGCTCAGCACAACACTTTACTAGTTTTCTATTTTAAGGTAAATATTTTTTGTGCTGATGTTTAAACTTCATTGTAGATTCAGTATTAAAGTTGTGTCAGTTTACTATTTTATAGTTAAATCTGTTATGCATTAATGTTGTCCATTGTGGGATGCACCAAATTTTGTGCGCTGAGAATGACGTTTTCGGTTTTCGAAAGAAAAAACAGCTGAAAATATGAGCTGGAAAAAGGCTATGCTGCATCGCACTGGCCACCACTGTTCAGCATGCCGATTTCCTTCAAGCCATGCTTTCTGCATAATGTGAAGTGGCTTGCGTCCCAGATGTAGAAAGCACTGCGCTATGAATGACATTCATTTCAGTGGCTAGTGCTGTTCAGTGGTTGTAAGTTGCGGTTAAGACCAAAGCACCTAGAACTGCAGAGAGCATCTTCATCTAACTTGTTTGAGCGTCGCGGACACTGGAAATTAGCTCAACGTTCCACTCATGTAACCGTATTCAGGAATCACACATGCTCACTGGAAAAGTAGAGCCTGCTCAATGAAATGTTGATGGGACATTTCTGTGTAGTGTACTTGTTCATGCTGCTTGCAGTAGCGCTACTGTGTTTTCATGGCACCGCTAGTACATTTTTTGCCTTTGAAAAAAAAAATGTATAATGTATAATGTTTTTTTTTTTTAAGTTTGAGAATTTTTTTTTTTCTAGAACATAAATAATTTTATAAACATTTTTGGATTCTTCCCAGAATTTGCATGCATCCCTAGATTGAAGTATTTGAGTCATGTTTATTTGAACAACTGAGTAGAGCTTTTTCGCCATAATTGTGTACTTGCAATATTATACTATTTTGAAATGAGTATCAAAGAAATCTTAAAATGACAATTGTTAGGAACTGTATATGACACGTAAAATAAAGTTCACTCATAATCTCGATCAGTTTTTAGGTTCTATTGACAGCAATTGTACCGTCATCTCGGCACTAATGTTAAAGGCCAACATGGTCAACTGCACTTGGAAACAGGCTTCTGCAAAACGCTTCTGCATTTCATTTTTGTAAATGTAATTTTCTTTCTCTTCCTTCACAGGTACAACAGAATAGCTCGGGAATGGACACAAAAGTATGCAATGTAGTTTTGGAGATAAAAATCATGATGTGAGAATTACACCTCTCCATCGTAAGGTTAGGGGAGATTTTGAACGTTCAAAGATAAAAATGAAAAAGCTTATGAAAAAAAACAGATCTTGTTGGTTTCCATTGGAGTGCTTTCTTTAAGCCACGCCTCCCCTCACCAGAGCACCTCCCCCAACTCTTAGCCCTCTGGCAGCCATGGTGTACATACTCGAACTACAACTGTAGGCCCTTTTCTTTCCCAAATTCAGACCTCCACTCCACAGCTCCTGCTTTTTCCTTCTCCGTTGTTGCTAGGGCGACGCACCCGCTGCTTAGGATCAGTCTGTATCAATTATGCTGTAGAAAGTGTTTATGGCTCTAAAAGCATTCCTTGTTGTTTTTAAGAACTGGGAAGGGAGGGCTTTATTGTCATTTGTTTTCTCCCTGCAGTTTGTGATAGTCTGGACATCAAGGGATGTTTTTTTTCTTTTGTTTTTTTACGTTTTCATTTCCACCTCCTGGGCTTCCAACAGTACACTTTGGATCAGGAACAATTTTTTTTTTTGCTTTATTTCTTTGTTGCAGAGAAGGGAGGGGTATGCTGGCTATCTTATTGTATAAAATCTATAAGGAATTCTTTTAAAATCATAGCAGTTAAAGAAAAATGGACCTCCTGTCCTCTCTTCCGGAGTATTCTAATGGACTTGAAAACTATTAAATATATATATTTTGTTTCCATTTGCTGCAGCAAAGACTGTCTCGACCCCTTTCCTTTAGCCTTGACCAACTTCACGAACATTCAACATTATGGAGGGTTCCGGACCAGTTATTTAAACCAGTCTCTATAGCATTTGTCTTGTTTTTTTTTTTTTTTTTTTTTTTTTTTTCCCTCCCCCAATCCACACTTGTAACACTTAGGTTGCATTTTTGTTTCCTTTTTTTTTTCCTGCTCTTGTTGAATTAGATGCTAACATGGTTCAGCCAGACTCGATTGGGTTCCTGGGTGAGAGGACACAAACTCCTCACAGACAAACTTCTGTATATTTAATTTCCTGACAGGCTCGTTGAGCTTTGTGTGTTGATTAAAACTGTGTAATAAAATGATTACTAAAGTCTGAAGCACTTTTGTCTGCTTGGTTTTTCCTCATGTGTGTGTTTAACAGGTGCTACATGTCTAATTTTAAACATTTGAGTGATAAACTTTGTCCTGAAGGGGTTTGAACCTTTCTTGTTTTATTTCTGATCTCATCTGCTTGTCAATATGTGGTTCAACACACAACAAATGCTAAATGTCCACTGATTGATCATTGAGTGCTACACAACAACCGTCTCAATTATTTTACCATAGTAGAACTTAATAGGTTTTTAATAGCATAAATAGTTTTTTTTTTGTTTTATACATTAGCTTTTTTTTTTTTTTTTTTATGTAAAGGACTGAAACCTTTGAACAAAATAAATAAAAAAAAAGTCAAGTAAACAAGCTGTTTATTGTTAGAAGTGTCATTTTGGAAATAATTGCTAATACAGAAAAAATATTTGGAGATTTTGACAACTGTTAAATGGGCCGTTACACTTTTTAATCATTATTTACTGGTTATATGTCTTCCACAGAGGCAAAATAATGATGTCTTATGGTTAATTTGAATGGAAATATTTTCAGTAAATTAAAATGACACTTCTGTTAATGTTTTTTTCTATTTAATTATGTTTAACTAGTTATTGAATTTGTTTCCTATAATGTACAACAAAAGCCCTAATTAACAAACTGCTAGTGTAACGTCAAGAAGGATTTGGGCCCCATGTTTACAGTAATCTGAACCAGCGGAGCGAGTGCCTTTACGCTCTCCTGCTATTGGACAGCTACCCAGTGACGCAATCACGCAGTGTTCCGCAGTGACGGCGACTCATTTGGGTTCAGCGTCTTTCAGACCTTGTAGTGCCCTTAAACTTGAAGTCCAAACAAAAATACCGCCATGGCATTTCAAATTCCAGGGCTTTCGGCTCTGAATAAACCGGGATTAATACCGGGTTTCAAAGTATCTAAAGGTAAGAACGATGTTTTCATTTAGAACAAAGCCTGTTGCAACCGTGGTCGAATGGCTTTGCTGTAAATATCAACAGTGAATTTGTCGACATATTCAAATTAGCCTTTTATATCCTAATATAGTGAAAATTTCTATGGATTTCAAATGAATTTAGATTAGATTTAGTTAAATTGACTTTCTCACAAGCACACAGTTCAGATGAGTATGGCGTTTATTGCATGGACGCGTTAATGGGTCATAGGTTTACATGTGTCTGTTACAATGATTGATTCATATTTCACGATTCTTTAATATTTCTGTTAGTGCAACGTTTTAGTAGGATAAAAAACTGCATTATTGGTGACACGCCACTTTGCAGCGCACAAATCACGAGCTTAACAAACTAAGTTGTTTTCATATCTTTAGAAACATGAACAGAAAGATTCTGTTGAGTCCAAAAGAATCATTTTAGTAGAATCTGTGCAATTTGGTACGGCTCACAAATAAAACGTACATGGGAAATATGCTTACAACTGTAAAATGTTTGTAGTATGTCATGTCGAGGTTTAGGTAATCACGTGATAATGACAAATCATAGAAAACAAATCGCTCGGAAGAACCGATTCGCGGAAATCACTTCACGGAGCGAATCCTTCTCACCTGACCAGGATTTACAGTGCTTCAGTGTCGACTTATTATGTCCAGACTATATTTTACTGCTGTTTAAGTTTCATTTGAATAAACTTAGGACCACCAGACACATAAAGATACACAGTAAACCTTTCCCACCATGTAATTTTGATTTAGGGAAAGTTGTATTTACATAAGCACATTCTGACTTTCTCCATAATAATATAATTTCAGAAAAATATTCTCTGAAAACTCTAAGGAAATCATATTAGCAGCCAATGACTATCAAAACACGTTGTTCACAGTCAATTATATAGTGCTAATGCGCAATTTCAGAACGAATATAGAAAGTAGTGTGACAAACAATATGGGGGACCATTTAAATGAACGAATGTGCGAATATAAAACCAACTTTATCTCAATGTAATTTTGAACTAAATAGATGTCTAATAGGTATCTAAATATAGAAGTCCTGGCTAAAACAATTAAGGCTAAGTTTGGGCTGTCAGTGAAAATCTAATACGTCTTAAAATAGTTCAAAGGTAGACTATCAAATGGACAGATTAGACTTTGCCTGTGTAGTCTTTCTCATTCCTGTCTATTTGATATCTTTTAGCCTTTTTAGCTAAGACATCCGTGTTTAGACATCTTTTAGACATTTTAATCACACAAAACGTTTGCTAATATAATATTAGTGTTAAAAGTCTTGTCCCATGAATGTTGTTTGGGCTATGAGTAGGGCCAGACGGAATCTGCGGAAATTTTTTTCTATTTCTGTGGAGTATTTTGTAAAAAATCTGCGGATTTATGCGGAATGATTTTGGGTTTATCATAACCAAAACCTTAATACATAAAATAAAGTAATACCTTTTTAAACTTTTATTTAATGTTTACAATGCAAATCCAAATTACATCCACTTTATTTGGTAAACAAAGCAAGTCTCTCATATAAAATCTCTACTAAAAGACAGAAAATAGTACTTAAAAAAACTGTGTTGTAAATAAATCATATGAATATTTTCATATTAGTCAATAATCATACTGAAATTAATTTGAAAACAATAAATATAAACTTTCACACATTTACACCAGTAAATAAACATAATCAATGATTGGCTAAAATCCTGTGGAAATCTGCGAGCTCAGATTCCGTGTGGGCCTAGCTATGAGCTTGTTGTGTCTTGTGTGTCTTGTTGTCTACAGCTGTTTATTCTAAGGGGCGATTGTTCTATAACAGTTAATTTATAATAATCAGTGATTCAAATTTGTATTCTTAATTTATCACACAATATTAGATTAAGTTACATAAAATCATGTTTGCTTGAAACCAGGAGGCTTGGAAAATCATCTGAATAAAGCAAACAGGGGTTTATAAGTCTTTTAGGATATGGCACTTAAATATAAATTGAAGTCCATGAGTAACTGAGAATTTAATGTGCAGCAATTGAACAATTTTTAAATGACTCCTAAGAGATGATTCACTTTTATAAAGTGAAATTGTTTTGTTTGTTTTTGTTTTCACATTTTATGTTGCATTTATGTTGAAGGAAATTACTCTGTTTATCAAGGCAGAATTTATTAAATGTAAAAAAAATGTGAAATTGTTAAATATTTATTGAAATTTTAAACAACTGCTTTCTTATTGAATGTAGTTTCAAATAAAGTTGTTGTTCCAGTCAGTATCGCTTTTATTACTATTACCATTAATAATAATAATAATAATAATAATAATAATAATAATAATAATTAATATTAGAGTGATTTCTGAAGGATCATGTGACTCTGAAGACTGAAGTGAATCACTGGAATAAATGATTAAATTAAATGATAAACCGTTATTTTATAGTGCAATAACATCTCACAATTTTACATTTTGTACTGTAGTTTGATAAAATAAATGCAGCATTGGTGAGCAGGATAACCTTATTTTAAAACATTCAAAAATCCTACTGATGCCTTTTTGGTAGTGTGTATATATATATAAATTCTCCTTACATACATTTTTAGTACATATAAACCGGTTATTACAGTGTATGTAATTCCGTTCTCTATTTTTCACAAGTGTTGTGTACCAGTGATTAAACTTCTATAGGCAGACTCTGTTGTAGTCAGGCTTCCTCCTGCTTTGTTGATACATTTGTATCAATGATGCATCTATAAAACAAGATTTTCTGATCAAATAAAGCATGTCGTAAGGCCTGAAAAAATGTCAATAAATCACTCAATCAATTTTTTTAAAGTTTGGGAAACCACGTTGAAATGGAAAAATAAATACATTTAATAAAATTTTCCTAATTTTCCTAAACCTGCATTTTTTAAAGTGTAATATTGAAAATCATAATAAATTATGATAAAAAAAAAATTCAACTACGTTTGACAAAAAAAAAAAACATTTGAGCAAAAA
>CAIGQQ010033255.1:8171688-8183258 GCA_903798035.1 Danio albolineatus
ATATAGAGAGAGGACAAAAACAGTTTCAACATGAGGGTCCACTGAGCATTTTTTTTCTTTTTCTGCCAGTCCCAAATTTAAGAAAAATGTAATAAACAAAAAAGGTCAACAATAGAAATGTCATATATTAACAGTGAAGATGAGGCTGATTGTGGCTCCGTGGTTAGCACTGTCGCCTCACAGCAAGAAGGTCGCTAGTTTGAGTCCCGGCTGGGTCAGTTGGCATTTCTGTGTGGAGTTTGCATGTTCTCTCCGTGTTTGCATGGGTTTCTTCCTGGTGCCCCAGTTTCGGATGAACTAAAAGTGGTTGTAGTGTGATTGGGCACTGTAAAAACCCAGCAGTCAACTTTAAGTTTTTTTGAACTCAAATGGTTTGTAGCAATCGGTTTCCTCAAACGGTTTGAGTTGCCTTAACTTATTAGGTTTAACAGTACTTTTTGAGTTTGAGTTATCTTCATTTATTCTCAAATTGCTTCATTCACTTAAATGGATTAAGTTCACAGTATTCATTTGGTTTGGTTTTTGAACTTAAATAGTTTGTTGCAATTGTTTTTTGAGTTAACTTAACTTTTGGGGTTTTACAGCGTGTGTGTGAATGAGTTTATGGATGTTTCCCAGTACTGGGATGCAGCTGGAAGGGCATCCTCTGCGTTAAACATATGCCAGAATAGTTGGCGGTTCATTCCTCTGTGGCGAATGAATGATTGAAGGAGGCTGATTGTGTAGAATAGAGTGTGGGCGTCCCCCGGGCCCTCTGAAAACCTAGCGCCTCCTCGTGTGTACATTTGCAGATCAGCTGACCACCATCGTTCCTGTTGCAGTGGCCGCAGCTCTGAGCACCTACATGCTGATGCGCTACTTCAGTTCACAGAGCAGCCCCAAGAGCAGAGTCAACATGACCATCAACAAAGACAGTCCCAAAGTGGTGCACAGCTTCGACATGGAGGACATCGGAAGCAAGGCCGTCTACTGCCGCTGCTGGAGGTCCAAGAAGGTGAGTGTGTGGTGTACAGTATATTGATGCCTGAATGAATGAATCCCACAGGTCTGAGAGAAGATCATCTGCACTGAATAAAAAATTATTGATTGGATTTTTTTTTTAATTAAGTGGTTGCAAGCAATTTATATCAGCTGAATTTAAACAAATTAAGGGTGCTTTCACACCTTCCTAATTTAGTTTGGTTGAATCCCACTAGAGTTCGCTTTCCCTTTTGTTGCGGTTCGTTTGGGCAGGTGTGAATGCATCAATCGCACTGGAGTCCGCACCAAAAGCGGACCAAAAAAAGCGTACAGAGACCTACTTGAAAAGATGGTCTTGGTACTTTTTAAAACGAACCCCAGAGCAGGTTGTTTTGATGAGGACGTGATCCGAACTAAAACAGACCCAACCCCAAAAAGTACTGCGCCTTTTTGGACTAATCCACCTGCCATAGTCAGGTGCGCTGTGCTATCTAATTGGGTTTGGAGTAAAAATATTTGCCTTATCGTTGATAATATTTCCAGAAGATGACCATGTCACAGTTTAGCTAAATTCATTCACGCCTCCTCCTAACACGCCTCCTCCTAACACCTTCACTGATTGCAATGCATAAAACATTTGTCAAAAGTGATGTAGACAAACTACATAGTATATTATGACCAGGGATACAATCAGGCAGTGCAGTGACATTGTGTGTCTGCCGGTTTGTTTATTCGTTGGAGTTCTATTGGCATTTTCCTGCATGTTAATTCTGACCAATCGAGCTGCAGTTTAGGAAATACGTTCAGTAACATCTGGCCAATGAGTGATGTGGATTTTTTTTTTTTACATGATTGCATTTTGGTTCTTTTCAAGTGGTTCGGACCAAATCAACCAGTGTGTTGTTAAAAAGGACCCAAAACGGCAGAAAAATGCTACAATTAATCATTTGTTGCCCTTGGTCCGCACCAAATAGAGTGGAGGAACTATGACGTCAGTTTGTATGCAAAAACCCGGAAGCGAGTTAGCATTTTAGCAGTTCCGGTTCCCTCGTCCAAAAGTCAATGGGTTTTTTCAATGGGATTTCAGATAAATCGCTTAAACAAGGTTCGTGGCTAACACAAACTCAATATACTTTCACGTTTTATTCTACGACATAAACCACATCAGTTACAGTATACGCTTGGATTTTTAAATCTGTTATGCTTCTTTTAAAAGACGGTTGCTATCAAGCTGCTAAACGGGACTACAGGCGGCGGCGGATACATTATACGTCATCAAGCTGAACTGGTCTGGAGCACAGCCCGCTTGCGGTGGGATTTGACTGTTATTTAAGTAGTTTCATGAATAGTATTTTATAGTTTGTGGTATTTTTCTAATTGGGAATTCATATTGTGTGTAGATAATGTCTTCACTTGTGAAGACTGCCAGAACAGATTAATGTGTTGATCATTTATTTTATTTAAACTATGTTATGAAGATAACTTACTGCTTACCAGTGCAGTCTGTCTCTTTTCTGCTCTCAGTAATGCAAACGTGTGAATAAATGTGCAAAAATACATGCATGTGAACTGTTATTTTAACGTGATCAAAGGATTTTTTGTCGTTTTTCTCATTGTCGTTTTTTCTTCATCTGAACACATTTAACTCTGTCATAATACACTCCTCCTGAACATGTACAGCATATGTGACTGTATCGGCTACTTTTCGCTGTACTTCGTGACAAAAAAAGAATATTGAATGTTGTTCTGTTTCCATGATGGAACTTGCAGGCATTTGATAGACTGTCCTCACGCCTCATTTCTGTCGTGTATTACTAAGGTTAGCAAGCGATACACTTATTTAAATACGTCTTATGATAATACTATGGAGGCACATTTATACATTGTTTTAAACCTTTTACAACAACTGTAAAGCAAAACAAAATGTATTTCCCACGTAAAACTGTCCAAAAGGCACGTAGGTCTATGTGTTTTTGCGTATTTATTTGTTTATAATATATAGCGTGGATTATAATATAATAAACCGAGAGATTAAACCTTTATCATCGACCATATTTCTAAAAAATAAGCTTGAAGAGTTGTCCGCAGCAGGGTGGTGCTGACGTCACAGACGAGCGCCCCGAAGGCTGTAGTCCGTTTATAGCCTAATGTTAGCTTTTCAGTTCTTCCGTTTACATTTACGACCTAAAAGTGCTAAAAGTTGTATTTTCGTGTGAGGTTTTTCCGGCTGGACAAAACATGTAAGTGTAATGAACAGTGTTTGAACACAGAGCTTATTATTCGCAATCTTCGAAAAGCCTATGGGAAAATCCTATGGGGATTTTATCAAGGGAACCATTTTTATGCTAGCAGCCGATTGGCCTACAAGGTGACGTCATAGTTCCTCCAATCTATAAACCGAACCATAGACGTGAAAGCAAAGTTAAACATTATTACTGAATTGAATTTGTTTGTTTAAATTCAGACCATATCAATTGTTTGCAACCACTTACCTCTCAAGAGTTCACACTTAGCTGATGATTGATTATAAAGCTAGTTTGGCATGCTGTCCCAGGAGAGAGCCCTGAGCTCATAAGATCCTCAAGCCCGGGGCTCCCTCCCGTTTGCAAGGCGAGAGGAGAGTTTGAGCTCAGGTAGATCTCGAGAACTCCCCTGCAGGTAGCTAATGAACAGATAGTGATTGCTCTTAAGAGATGACTACTTACTAGGAGCATGTTTATGGTGCTGATTTAGATTAGTCAGTCAACTTAAGTTGCATGTTTTTGGACGGTGGGAGGAAACCGGGGAACTCGGGGAAAACCCATGTGAGGATAGTGAGAACGTATAAACTCTGCACAGAAACATCGGCTGGCTTGGTAAGGGCTAGAACCAGTGATGTTCTTGCTGTCAGGCAAAGGTGCTAACCACTGGGCCTCCGTGCCACCCATCTAGGAAAGGAGAAGGAGTAGGGGTGGAAGGGGGGATTCTTCAAAATGAAGACTGTTATATGGAACTTAGGGTATATATAGGCTAGTGGCTTAGGAACCCTCTGATTGGTGAATCATAAATTGAATAATGCGGGACCGGCCGCAAGCAATCATAAACACGTGGTCCTCTCGAAATTAGTTTTAAAATAAACTTCACAAAAAAATAGTTAATCCATACAATCATTTTTTTCAGTGTTTTTAAAAAGCCTTTATTACATATTACTGGGCCCTCTAGACTTTACCTTACAACTCCTCTAGAGTTAAACAGCTAAGCTTAGCATAGGTCATTGAATCGGATTAGACCATTAGCATCTCGCTAAAAACATTTTTTTTAAGACTAGTTTCGATATTTTTCTATTTAAGGTTTGACTTTTCTGGATTTACATCATGTAGTAAGACAGACAAAATAAAAAGTTGCTATTTTCTTTGACAATATGTCTAATATATGGTCTCATTACGGAAATAGCAACTTGTCAATTTCTGTCAGTTTTGGTACACAACTACAGAAGAGTCAAGCTTTAAATTTGAAAATGATCAAAACTCGTTTTTTAAAATTAAGCAAGATGCTAATGGTCTAATCCGATTCAATGATTTATGCTAAGCTAAGATAAAAATGTTCACGCCAGACCCGGACATCGTTTGAATGGATACAAAAATTGGTAAAATTCATTTGTTTAACTCTCTAGGCAAGTTGTAAAATGAGCCTATTTCCCAAAACGTGAAGTGTTTGGATGTGTATAGTGATGTGTATTGAACAAACACATTGTTGTTTTATCCACTACACATTCAGAACCTAATTAGAAATGTCTAGTTTCTGGCTGTATTCTGTCGTAATCACTCAACCCGTGTTTAGAAAAATGTCAATAAAACAGCTTGTAAAAACTGAACTCAAACGGTATAATGTTTACCTTTAGGCAAGCATTCAGAGTCTCCATTATAGTTCACTGCCGACACAGACATTTGGGTTTGCTTTAAGTTTTGTCTGCGAGTGCTGCTTATTATAATTGAAAAATAAATGGCAATTGAATTTAATAGTTTGGTATGTGTTGATCAAGTGTAACCTTTAAAGGGATAGTTCACCCAAAACTGAATATTTGGACATCATTTACGTTTAGATTATTTTTCAGCTCCATTTTATAACTGTCACATTTATTGCTTGCGGTCACTTATTAAACCTTCTTAACTAAGCCAAACAAGTCAGGATAATTAACATTGTCTTCAAAATGACCACTTCAAAAACTGGGTGTTAAAAAGTAAATAAAAGAAATGCTAAATATAATGTTTGTAAGAACTACTGTAGAGCTATCAAACATGGGAGAGGGAGAACGTCACTGCTAAACAGGCAACAATTACTTAAGACTAAATGATGACAGATTTGGTTTTTACCCCTTTAAAGGAACACCACATTTTTTGGAGAAAGGCTCATTTTACAGCTCCTCTATTAAATAGCTTGGATAGCATAGGTCAATCAATCAAATTAGACCATTAGCAGCTCGCTCAAAAGTTAAAAAAGTTTCGAGAACTTCACTGCCACACAAACAACAAGTGCTGAAGATTAAATGATGACAGATTTGATTTTTACCCCCTTAAAGGAGCTCATTTTACAGCTCATCTAAAAGAGCTTAGCTTAGCATAGGTCATTGAATCGGATTAGACCATTAGCATCTTACTCAAATGTCAAAAAAGGTTTGTTTGTTTGTTTGTTTATTAAATTTGAGGTAAATGATTTGTTGTTCTCATAGTAGCTATTATTAAGCTCGTCACCTTAGAATTATAAGGTTCTTTCTAACATTTTTGTCAAAATTGAGTTATTAACATATTCTTATTAATTGACAACTTATTTACATTATGGGATGTTTTTCATAAGCTGTTTACTTTTTTTCTTTTTATTTAAAAAACAAATGTTACACGTACTGTTTGTTATGGAATGCAAAAACTTTGAAGCTCAATATCTCAAAATCCTTCTGAACGCAGATAGAACCTTATAATTCCAAGGTGACGAGCTAAATTATGCTAACAATATATTAAAAAAAAATATTAATATATAAGCATACCACAGCCTTTTTTTTTAACGGTCATTAGATGTCATGGAAATTAAGCTTTCTAGTCAGTGAAATGGATATTTGGCTTAAAGCAGGAGCCCTGTAGGGGGGGGAAATCTATGGAAGTCAATGGTTACCCATTTCCAGCTTCCTTCAAAATATTTTCTTTTAAGGTTTGGAACAAGGGAAGGCTGATATCATGTAAAATTGACTTAATGTTTAACCCAACACTCCTAAATAAATTAAATAAAAGTGAATTGATTATCTTTATTTTGAGTCTATATTTATTTAAATTAATCAAGTAAAGTTCTTTTTTAGCAGAAGGAACATTGCTTTTATCAAATTAAGTAAATCCTATTAGTAACAAATTACTACACTTCGTGTAACTTAATTTAATTAAGGCATGACTTGAACAAATTAAACCCAGAGCAAATTTACTTTAAAATTGCTTACTGATAGTGTTGTCACAGCTCTCTGGGTGAAGCGTCAAACAATAATGCTGATTATATAAATGCAAAGATGCATAGCATGAGTGCTACTCTTCTGCAGGGTGGTAACCCCGAACTAAAAATACTTACTCAACGCGAAAATAACTGAAAGACACTTAGCAAATTATAATTTTGAGACCAGGCATGAACAGACTGTCTACACTAGATGTCGAATCGGACATTCTACTCATTTACTCAATAACAAAGACCCACCTAAATGTAATAACTGCCAGGCTGCTCTTACTCTTAAACATATTTTGTTGGAATGTGGAATTTTTAATACAATTAGACAACATTTTTATAAGGAGAGTACTTCGATGGACATTTTAAAAAAGGTGCCACCAGGAAGAGTCTTCAATTATTTATCAAAAATTGTACTGAAAAATCATATTTAACTTTGAATATATTTTTGTGTGAATTTTATCTATTTATATTTTATATACTTATCTAAGTAACTTTTTATTGTAATATGAATTTATTTTTATCATGTAATATTTATATGTATATCTATCTTGCCATGAAATAGCCATAAGTTGCTGATGTGGCAATAAATAAATATTGTCTTTCTTTCAAATTTAAAAATCTAACTCAAATTTAAACATCTAACATTGCTTTTATTTTCAAAATATTATCCTTTTAATTCAACCCCATATAAATCATGCTGGGAACAACACAACTATTACTACATATCCAATATTAAAATTTACTTACAATTACTACACTGTAAAAAAATACCGGGTTTTACACAATTCCTTCATGTTGTCCAAACACAAATTGATTAAGTTAATATAATTGTTTGTGCAAATTTAAGAGGATTGAAGAAACAACAAACAAGTTGTCCCCAAAAACCCTTAAGATTCGGTAAATTCAGCTGATTTTAAATAAGTAAAAAATCAGCAAAACTTTTTTTTTTTTTTTTTGCGTAGATTTGCAACGGTTAGATTTTAAATATTACAAGTAAATGAATATTAATGTTTAACACTTTCCACTTATTTCATTTACTACATCAGTTAAAGGTGTAAATATCAAATATTTTACTTAGGAACATCTAGTTTTCTTGGCATTTAATATTACATTTTAAAACTTCTGACAGTAAATTTATTTAATTTTACTATACCATAAAGTGCTATATTGTTATCTCATTTACTGACAAATTTGATTTTACTTTTAGCCAAATTAATTTTTTTTTGTCCATTTGGGCCTTTGAATGAAAATGAGGTGTTTCTCTCTTGTGCTATGAGTTTTGGCTTCATATGTGCATGAAAAAGATGATGTATACCTGACAGAAGTCTTGTCTCCTATCCAAGTTTTGGGAACAACAAATAAAATTTGACTTCTAGTTGATCATTTGTTATCAGAAGTGGCTTATATGAAAGGTAAACCCTCTAAATTATGCTTATTTTACTAAAATAAAATATGGTCATGCCTTGATTTTTATTTATTTAATTAGGACAGTAAGGTATTTCTTAGCTTAGACTAAAGTTACTTAACACACATAATGTACAGCATAGAATATGAAGTCATAGTGCAGTGGAAAAAGAATTAATATAGTGTATGACTCCCATGAGCTTGGAGGACTGCATCCATACATCTCTGCAATGACTCAAATAACTTATTAATAGTCATCTGGAATGGCAAAGAAAGCGTTCTTGCAGGACTCCCAGAGTTCATCAAGATCCTTTGAATTCATCTTCAATACCTCCTCCTTCATCTTACCCCAGACATGCTAAATAATGTTTGTGTCTGGTGACTGGGCTGGCCAATCCTGGAGCACCTTGACCTTCTTTGCTTTCAGGAACTTTGATATGGAGGCTGAAGGAGCACTATGCTGAATAATTTGCCCTCTCCTGTGGTTTGTAATGTAATGGGCAGCACAAATATCTTGATACCTCAGGCTGTTGTGTTGCCATCCACTCAGCAGATCTCACATACGCCCCCATGCTGAATGTAACCCCAAACCATGATTTTTCCTTCACCAAACTTGACTGATTTCTGTGAGAATCTAGGGTTCTTGAGAACCTTCTGCAGTATTTGTGATGACTGGGATGCAGTTCAACAGATAATTCCTTGTAAAAATACCTTCTGCCATTTTTCCAAATGATCAACTAGAAGTCAAGTTATGTTGCTCTTAAAACTAGGATCGACAACAAGACTTTTGTCAGGTAGCGTATGAAATATTATGCAAAACATACAACGCATATGTTTCTCTGCTGCATGCTCATGGCCCTCTTTAGCAAACCTTAAAGGGACAGTTCACCCAAAACATCACTGAGAAGAGGAGAATTATGGGGAGGTTGTAGGGGCGAAAATCTCTGACAGAGATCATCATTTCAAATTTAATGTACCCTTTTGTTGGTTTGCTTTGTGATTTCTTTTGTTTTGTACATGAAACTCATCTTTAAAAATGTAAATACTGTCATTTGACGAAGAGAAGGCAATGCACAAGACATCTGCGAGCAAATCAGGGCAAAGGCAGGTGCAGCTTGGTGTATTTAGCATTGAATTCCATTGTGTTATTAATATAATTGTTTGTGTTTTTACTGTAATAGGTTTATCAGAATTTTTCTAAAAAATACTGCATTTATATAAAGCAATTCTTTGTAGCTATTTTTAAATATTAGGAAATTAATTATTACTCAAGGAAATTTGAATGTAATACATTTTGTTATATTTACCTTCAGCCCACAGCCTTTAATCAAGTTTGGCCCTTAAAAGTTTTGCCACCCCTGATGTAGAAGAACTTTATGCTAATTGATAATAAACTTCATGCGAACACATGCGACAGGAATATAGCCTATATTATCATACAGCATCCGACAGACCGTCGAGTGTGTTAGTGATTTGTATGTATTTGTTTGTTCCCTCGACAGTTTCCCTACTGTGACGGTGCACACGCCAAACACAACGAGGAAACCGGCGACAACGTCGGGCCGCTGATTATCAAGAAGAAAACCCCCTAAACATTGAGTGAGTTTTGACGTCAGGGTTTTCAAACTGCTGGAGGGGATGGTTTCATATCACAGGGACCGTAATTGTCTATGTTAATTCGCGCCGAGGACTTCCTGTAGCGCTGCAGACATGCATCAGGAAACATACTGTAAACGTGGTGCGGTTTTTACACTCGCTCTTCCTCCAAAACAACCCATACTGTTTAAATGTGCTTTAACTGTACTCGAAAATAACTCTGCACTACAGCTCTGGTGAATGTGAGCAAAAGCTAATACGCACAACGAACATTTCAGTGATTATGAGGTGAAAATGTATGATTTTTTGTTCTGTATTAGGTGTAAAACCAAACCAGGTACCATTTAAACAATATTTAAAGGCATAGTTCACCCCCAAAATGTATATTCTGTTATCATTTACTGAAACATTTAAGTTTTTTCCATTTAACACAAAAGAAGATATTTTGAAGAATGCTGAAATCTGGTAGCAATTTCCTTAAAAATCAGTTTTTGTCATGATTTTACTTAAAATATCTTACAATTCTTAAATTAAGAAGCATTTGTACAAAATAATGTTTAGTTTTCGACATTATTAAGTCAAAATTAAATGTTTTTTTCCTTAAAACCAGATAAATAATCTGGTACAGAATGAAAACAAGACTTTATTTGGATGGTTTTAAGGGGGATCGTACTTTATTTTGACCTATTATTTCTGAAATAAATCTATATATCTACTTTTCTAGAAAATGCTGCTTGATTTCAGAAATTTCTATATTTTTGGACTACGAACAAGGCAAAAACTCTATAGCAAAACATTTATTAGTCAAATGGTGACTAGTGTTTTTATATGTCTTCTTTTGTGACTTCTCGGGGGTCAGTAAATGATGACAGAATTATTTTTTGGGTGAACTGTTTGTTTATTTTTGTTCTGACATGCAACCAGGAAGCCATGTGTATTTTGCTGTCCAGTGCTCTTGAATATCGAATAAACATGATGTGAAATGGACGTCGTTGCGTGGTTTTGGCAGGTTTGTGTTTTCAGTAAGTCGGGTTATCTCTGGCAGAGCTTTGAAACAGGATGTGGGAGAGAATGTGCTTTACTTCCTGTTCTGCTGCATAATAGAGCAAAGGAAATGATAGATCCTGCCGCTGCAGTTCTGCGCACACACACCAGATGGAGACGCTGCATCAGTGCTGGGTTTTATTTTGAAGGGATTGTAAAGCATCGATCCTGTGTGTGAGATTTTAAAATGAGTATAGATTATGTTTTATGAAAGTTTTAGAGTTATTTTTTTATGTTGGACGTCCTGATTTGGGATGCTCTTTAAAAATTTAAAATCAAAATGTAAATCATAATTTATTAATGAACTGTGTTGAAAATATTGTAGAACCAGCAGTACAAGATATCTCAGTCAATACAGGTCAAGTGATATCTACCTATACCAATATAAAATAAATAGTTAGTAGTAGTAATTAGAATATTTAACAGTGATTGCACATGTACAATTTAACTTGTATATTTGTGTAATGGTTTGTTTGTCCACATTTAACAATACGGCATTACTGGAGTGAGATAATTTATACAATTTTGTATGTATCTCCCGTTGACGGTTGGGTTTAGGGGCTGGGTTTTTTAAATGTACCCACGACTGAACTCGTGAACTTGTACAAATTAGCCACTAAACGGAATTTTTGCAATGTTACAGCCTGATCTCATGAGAAAACGTATGTTTATGTTTTTTTCAGAGTTTGGAACATGTAATATAACGTTTAATAATTTTTTTTTGTACTTTTTTTGCACTAATTTTGTGCTAATAGTGTGTAAAGTTTTTAGTTATTATTGTTATTTAAAAAAATAATTATGTAGTTAAGGTGGTTTGTATGGTGTCCGAGAGAGCTCAAATGCGCTCAAGTTAAGAAAACACATGCAAATTGAACAAGTCTAACAAACATCTTAATCTGTTTGAAAATACAAACACGCAAATTCTTACAACAAATACAGAAATGTGAAGCAAATAGTGAACAGAAATGTTAGGTGACCTTAAAAAAAGTGACGAATCCGTTTGTTTAGAGTTATAAAATATCATTTAACGTTAATTGAGTAATTCGGCAAATTATTAATGATATATATATATATATATATATATATATATATATATATATATATAT
>CAIGQQ010033255.1:8198689-8306370 GCA_903798035.1 Danio albolineatus
TCCCACAATTTCTGTTTAACGGAGAGATTTTTTCAACACATTTCTAAACATAATAGTTTTAATAACTCATCTCTAATAACTGATTTCTTTTATCTTTGCCATGATGACAGTAAATAATGTTTTACTAAATATTTTTCAAGACACTTCTATAGAGCTTAAAGTGACATTTAAAGGCTTAACTAGGTTAATTAGGTTAACTATACAGGTCAGGGTAATTAGGTAAGTTATTGTATAATGATGGTTTGTTCTGTAGACCATTAAAAACAAAAATAGCTTAAAGGGGCTAATAATATTGGCCTTAAAATGGCTTTTCAAAAATTTAAAACTGCTTTTATTCTAGCCGAAATAAAACGAAGACTTTCTCCAGAAGAAAAAATATTATCAGACATACTGTGAAAATTTTTTTGCTCTGTTAAACATCATTTGGGAAATATTTAAAAAATAAAAAAAAATTAAAGGGGGGGCTAATAATTCTGACTTCAACTGTATATGTATATATATATTACAAATACAAACATGTTCAAATATATGGACATACTGTATATCTGATTTTCATATGGGAACAATGCATGCTTTGACATTCTGATCTTTTTTTCCCCCACATATGTATACAACAGTAAATTAAGCTAAATAAAGCTGAAATAAAATTTCTCATACTTGCAACATTACTAAAATACTGAACTTAGCATTGAGCCCCATTTTCTCTGAACATCTTTGCGGCACAACCTCTTTTTGTTGATGTTTTTAGTTGTTACTGTGACTTTTATTAGATCAGTCTCTGGTCTCAGACACGGCAGATGAAAAGCATGACATCAATTCTTTTATGGGACACTGTACTTCAGCATCTACACTTGTTTGTGTAGAAGTGTAAAAGTGTTTTCTCTGCTGTGTTGCATCACCAGTCTCGCCGTTATGTAGGGCACGTGATCCAATGCTCAGATTCAATTGGACGATCCAGGGCGATTGGAAAACAATCGACATACTGGTCAGAAAATAAATCCGCAGTTTGTCATGCTACGATTGATCCATCTCATGTGTTTTACTCCATATGGATGTATTGTTTTGATTCAAGAGTGTTGTTGTAACATAAATCCCTTCTATTTAATCGCACTCAGAGCAAAAGAGCCTTAAATCTGCAGGTTGCATATCTGACATGTTGAGCTGTGATGCACATGCAGGTGTTGCAAGTTTGATTTGTGTACTTTCTTGACTCTCTCCCCTCATCTCCTTATCATATTGCGCTCTCTCTATTATCCCTGTCAATTTAAGTAGCACAGGAATGAAAAGGAAATGCAAGCAGAGGATAATTCTGTGTAGATTGCTTGTGAAACCAGTGTAGCATAAACGACTGATTTTAGTTTAGCACAGTCATGTAATAATCAAGGGATTTTGCTGCTGTACCACGGCTGCAGCAGGCGCAATGATATTATGCAGTGCCTGAAAATAATCACCAGCCAGGTAACTACGTAATAGTGATGCGTAATATCATTGCGCCTGCTGCAGCCTCGATACAGCAGCAAAGTTTCCTGATTATTACGCTGGATTGAGAATATAGTTCCTAGCCATATTAGCTTAGAAAATAGCCACTTTTCATTTTCTGTCGGTCTTGGTATGCGGTGTAACTACAAACATGTCAGGTTTTAAATAGGAAAATGATCAAAACACTATTTTGATTTCTTTTTTTTTTGAGTGCGATGCTAATGATCTAATCCGATTCAATGGTTTATGATAAGCTAAGCTAAACGTGCTCCGCCAGACCTGGAAATTGGCTGAATGGATTAAAAAAATGGCAAAACTCAATAGTTTAACTATAGGTGACTTGTAAATTAAGCCTATTTCCAAAAAATGGGTAGTGTTTCTTTAAAGGGCACCAATGATTAAATCATCTTTTTGAAGCTGTTTGGACAGAACTGTGTGTAGGTATAGTGTGCACACTGTCATATTGGGGTGATATAAAGCCAATACGTCTCTTTGTTTAATTTCCTGACATTAAAATAGGATCCAAATCCCTTCTATTTTGAGGCCCACCGCAATGTGACGTAGGAGTGCAGTTTCCCCGACCACCGAATTGATTAATAACAGTGTAACACTTTATTTTGATGGTCCATTTGAGTATTAGTTGACTGTCTGCTTAATATCTGTTGATACAGACATTTAACAGTCCTTCAACAGACATTTAACTGACCATAAGAAACTTTGCAAGTACATGTCAACTTACACTAACCCTAACCCCAACCTAACAGTCTACTTATAATCTAATGAGAATTAGTTGGCATGCAGATGCAATGTAACTTAAATTCAACAAACGGACCATCAAAATAAAGTGTGACCGTGAATTAATATTCTCTGTAGTTACGCATATAAACATATCAACAAGCCAGGGCTTGTGCAAAGAAACTATTAAAAGATCTGTTCAGCTCTCTGTGATCATCAATCATCGTCATATGTGATCAAATATGAGTTTCACAGGTTTGAAATGTTTTTTAAACAGTGCATGTTTGTAATATTTTACGGTCTTTACCACCACAGCCATGTGTCAGTACAATTATAAAAGAAGACGCTTCAATCCCAGTTTGTTGACGTTAAATCAGGTTTATTTTGTACATTAACATAACAGACATCCATACAGCAGTGGATATTACCGTGTGTCCTGTCACATTTGCCGTGCAAAAAAAGTGCAAAGTTAAACACGCGCACTTTGTGAGTGTGTCCACTGTGTGTGTGTGTGTGTGTGTGTCTGTGTGAATGTGTGTGACATTTTGTGTGACTCATCGTTGCAACTCCACAACAAATACATCAAATAACCATTGGGAAAGTTCTTACTGTAGTATTTCTCACAAACGTTACGTGAGATCTGCTTCCTTCATGTCTGTCACTGTGCTTTTTATCTGACGCAGTCGAGGCGGAGACTGAGGCACGTTCTAACAGGCACAACGGTGGGCAGGGAGAACTAGCATTAAAGGCACAGGCAACAAACACAGCAACATAGTGTTGAGAGCAGGACATTTGAATGTTCTGAAAGGTATAATAAATGATCTGTGTTTTGGGTTGAAACTTTACAGACACACTCTGGAGACACAAAAGACTTGGAAAAACTAAATATTGAAAAATAGGTAAAAATAAGTGCCCTTTAAGTTGATCTTACAAAAAAAGGCAAAAATACATCTCAAATAAACTTTGTTCTTTTGAGCTTTCCATTCATTTGCAGAAAATAAATAAATAAGCTGCACAGCTGCTCCGAGCTTTGATGTTCATTTTATAAAAAAATAAATATTTTGAGCCAAATTACAGTATTTAAGTGATATCTGAAAGAATTTATGACATTTAAAGACTAGAGTACTGCCTTTCATATACATTTAAGAATATATAGCACAATGGTGTATGTCTGGCGCAATGAAATGAAATGAAATCTCATGCCTATGTACAAAATGAATGAATGTTTCTTCTGTGTTGACCATAATTATATAATGGCTTTTAAAATTCTCAACAATTATTGACACACTAGGTTTTACTACACTAAATGAATCTGCATATCATGTATTTAATTAGATTAAGACATTTAATCGATCGACAGGCCTGGTTTCTACCAACAGTCTACACGGAAATTAATGCTGCTTGTGTTTCATAAGCGTTAGCATATGAGCATTACTCATCCTGACAAATGGCAAGCTGAATGTAGTTTCCCATCTCTCAGGCAAGCGTAACTTGAGATGTTTCTGCCTTGTTTACAGGCAGGTTCAGGTGTGGGAAAATTAGCTCTCGGGTCTGTGCTGATGTAAGCTAGTTAGGGGCTAACTTTGCGAGATTGGTGTCATGGTAAGATCGGTCTAGTTGGCTGTTTATTTTTTTCCTTGCGAGGAAAATGTTAAGGCATCATGATGTTGTACAGGTAAGGTTCCCCTCTGCTGCCCGCTATGATGAGATGATTCCGAGTTTCAGCTATCACATTTAATGACTGTGAATGAATGCGATGAATATAAAATGTTGAAATAACACCATGTTCCAAACAGGCGCAGAGTGAAAGTTTTCAGCATCAAGTGTTCTGTCTTTTAATGAAAGCACTTAATGTGGGGGACAAACAAAAGTGGAACTTTGGACCAATGACAGTTTTACTGTGGGCGGAGCTACGCAACTCATACAAGACAATAGCATGCGGTGCAATCAAGATCATATTTTCACACTCGAATGCCACCAGTAAGTTGTAATTATATTCGGGGAACTCCTGGTTTTGCTTTAAGCCATGAGAAAATATGAGTAGACTAGAATAGAATATATATCATTGCAAATATGTTTGGATTTGTTCAGAAAATGGAACGATATCATACTGCTTTCTGAATACTTCATAGTAACAATAATTTTATTGTTAAATGCATTAACGTATATATTTTTCTAAAACAAAACAAGCTATCACAACATTAATATCCTGTAATACTGAGTTAATACGTAAGAATAGGGCTGCACAATATAACGTTTCAGCATGGATAATGTAGTTGAGATTATAGTTCACAAGATATTACAGTTAACAACATACTGGATTAATTTCTGATTTTAACCTAAAATTTGAACTCAATCTGAACTGAAAGTGAAGGCTTATAATTTTGCATCTGTTTTAAGACCCAACTAAGAATTTGAAGCAAATTTAAGCAATTTGGGCACAATAAATTAAACTTTTGTAGCTTAAAGATTAATAGTACATTATATAATTAATTACTCAATTAAAACAATAGTGTTATTATTATTATTATTATTCATTCATTTTCTTGTCGGCTTAGTCCCTTTATTAATCCGGAGTCGCCACAGCGGAATGATCCGCCAACTTATCCAGCATTTGTTTTATGCAGCGGATGCCCTTCCAGCCGCAACCCATCTGGGAAACATTCATACATTCTCATTCACACACATACACTACGGACAATTTAGCTTACCCAATTCACCTGTACCACATGTCTTTGGACTTGTGGGGGAAACCGGAGCACCCGGAGGAAACCTAGGCAACCAAGGGGAGAACATGCAAACTCCACACAGAAATGCCAACTGACCCAGTCGAGGCTCGAACCAGCGACCTTCTTGCTGTGAGGAGAACGTGCTACTCACTTATGCCACACATTAAATAATGCCAGAATGAAAGTATAATATCATCATAATGCAAGTAGACGCTTCCAAAGAACACATAATATTTATTCTTAAGAATATTTCATTTAATCATAGTCATTTTAACAATTTAATAATGAGGCACTGGAATCAGAATGTGAAAACGCATATCCTAAATAAATAATAATAAACGTTTACAAAAAAGGAACAGAGGCTGCGATATCTAGTATCAGATCTATTTTCAGTTGTCTGACACCCTCATGAAAATATACTAAAGTAATTTATAGTAAATACTGACCCTGACACCTCCAGTAGAGATAGTGATGTTGCACAAAGAAAAATGATTGAGGTCATGTCCATGTGTTGTGCGATAAGTCGATATATTGATTACTGTGACAGGCCTAGTTATTTTATTTTCATGATCTGAGGTAAACTATCTATGTTTGCTTTCAGTATACTTAAATTCTATTCAAACTCATATTAATAGCATTTAAGACTGAAAAAGGATACAATCGGTACCTGAGATGATCGTTGTCGTAATAGTTTATGCTGTTGTTCAGCTACGCCATCGCAGAAATAGAAGCTGTTTCTTAAAATAGAAATTTCACATGTTGTTGATGGTTAGGGGAAAAAAACTCCTTTTAGAATCAGAATCAGAAAGAGCTTTATTACCAGGTATATTCACACATACTAGGAATTAGTTTCTACAGTGCAACAGAATGACAGAGACAGTTCATATACATATATATTTGAAAAAAAGAAGTAAGCAATAAATGGAAATATACAAATTGACAAGTACCGGTATATTACTATATACCACATTATATGTGCAGCTGTTATGTGCAAATTGGCATGTCAAGTATGCTGTTAAATAAGTGTATATATGTGTAAAAAAAGTGTATTGCAGTAATAAGTAGGGAAGTTTGTTTCACAATTACTATCATAAAGTGTTCATGAGATGGCTTGCCTGAGGGAAGAAACTGTTTCTGTGTAGCATGGAAAAGATATGTTTTATCACATTGCACATTGTATTACCTATAGTTAGGACACTGTGTAAGATGGGGGGTCTACTATGACCAACGTAATATTACTTTTTGTAGTTTGGGTAAATTGGGAGCTAGACAAATATGGGCTACAAAAAGAATCAATATTTATGATGTCAGAGCTAGCCCACTTCATTGAAAATTTTTTTCTAAAAGTATTGTATGTAAGTTTTTGACAAACTACACAAAAAAGCACAAAAATACCATAATATGTCTGCAGATATTTAAGAAACAGGCTAAGTGAACATTCTTGTTTATCTGACAAACAATGCTAAAGTCAGATATTCTGCTTTGAAAATGTGCATTACGTGCTGGAACGCCTGTCTTTGTTTTGGTCCGTTTAACCCGCCCACTGCCAGTTTAGTCAACTATATATTTCAGCACCCCTGTTTGCCTTGGTAGAAATCAGCAATTATTAATTCATTCAGTCAGGAAGGCTCTCAAGTGTGTGTCCAGGACCAAAATGTGACTTGCTGTGGACAGTAGCAGACTCTGAAATGAGGCGCAGATTCAGAGATCCACATGAGGTGGTTATTAAATAGCAAATAATATAAATATGACGAATGTAAACATTAGGTGAGCAAGTTACATTGTAACCCTGTGTCATAACAACACACTACATGATGCGATGCAGTGGTACGCTTAGATTTGGCTGTTTGCAGAAGAACCAGAAGAAACATGACAGAAATTTAAATACAGCATTCAGAAGCAAAGAATAGTGCACTCACTGCACTCTAACAAAATTGTAAGGTTCATAATCTAAATAATACATATTGAACCTCTTTAACATGATTAAATGTACATGCTGAATCACTGATATGTGTTGGTTTACACTGAGTCACAGTTCTAAAGTTCAATTTCAAATGGTTTATTTTATTTTCAAGATCTGAGGTGAACTATCTGCTGCTGCTGTTTTCAGTAGTATGGCAATAAATGCCATGTAAAATGGCATTCAAGCTCATATGATTAGCATTTAACACTGAATAAAGCACATGAGGTGTACCTGAGGTGATCATTGTCAGTTTTCTGTTGTTCAGCTGCAAGAAATAGAAGCCTTTTCTAAAATATACATTTCAGGTGTTGGTTAGGTGTTGGTTTCTTAATATTGAAACAATTCCTTCTATTGTCTGCAGGTGCTTTTATTTAGAACACAGTTTAAACGCACATTTTAACGCCAAAAAGGTGGTATTACATCCAGCCCTATGTGTTCAAACAGCATTACGCTAAACTGTTGAAATAGGGAGAAATAATCTAACCAAAATAGATGAATCCTGCATCAGACATCGGGTCTCATTAACAAAGCTTGCACATAATGTTTTCAGAAACAAATTATGATTCATTCAGAACTTTTATGTTAAACAACTGGAACCACATTCTCTAAGCATCCTTTTAATTGTGTTAAAAGTATTAAGAAAATAATTAATTCATTATTATTAATCATGAAGTTGAAATATTCTTATGGTATATTTATTAATTAATGTTAATATATTAATTGTTGCTTGTTGTTTCCATTGCCGCTCACTCTAAATTCACCTTTTGTCTTTTTGAACATTTAATTATTTAAGAATTATGGGAGAAATGTTTTATTCAAAATATTGAAAAGGCGAAAATCATACCTTGGTAATGGATTGTAAAATCAAGCACAGATACTCTTGTGTACTGCTTTAGGTATTTGGAGCTCGCTGAATATTAATTAGCAACCTTGTGGGTTAATTAGTGAAGCTGTTTGTCAAAATAACATGCTTTTTTTAAATGCATGTGTCGTGTTTGGGAAATGTTTTCAAGGGAATATGAGGAAACATCTGGAACAAGCGCGAATGTCTCACTCTGAGCGCCAAGACACAAACGCCTCCACAACCTACAGATAACCTTGGTGAGCCTTGCATATAGTCCGTAGTGTACATATGATATTTTAAACTACTTGTTTGATTGCACGGAATGGCTCCGCCCACAGAGAACTCTAATTGGCCAAAATCCAGCTCCATACAGCTGCACACATTAAAGGGCACCTATTTTAAAAAATCTACTTTTTAAGCTGTTTGTTCAGTCATATGTGTAGGTATAGTGTATAGACGGTCATTTTGGGCTGATATAAACACACCCAGTCCTTTTTTTTTCAATTTAACAGCACAAAAACAGTGGACCAATTGGAGCGGTTTTGAGACCGACCGCAACTTTTTTAGGAGAGCGGTCCCCCCGCCCACCGAATTGATTGACAGCTGCGTATTAACATTTCTCCGTAGTAACGCGTATAATCATATCAACAAGACAGGACGTGCGCAAAGCAACCGGGAATAAAAGGTCTGTTTAGTTCGCGAAGGTCATCAATCATCATCAAATGTGATCAAGAGTAAGTTTCACAAGTTTAACGTGTTTAAAACAGTGCATGTTTGTAAAGAAATACAGCGATTTACTTCACATTTACTTCATCACCACAGCCGTGTGTCAGCAAAAAAGACGCTTCAATCTCGGTTTGTTGACATTAAAACAGGTTTATTTTGTACATTAACATAACAGATCTCCATACAGCAGTGGATATTAACCTGTATCTCTTCACATTTGCTTGCAAAAGCAGTGCAAAGCTCAACGCACGCGTTGTCTGTCTTTCTGTGTGTGTATGTCTGTGTGTGTGTGTGTGTGTGTGTGCGTGCGTGAGCGAACTTTGTAACTACATTGTGTGTGACTCGTTGCAACTCCTCAACACATCAAACAGTCATTGGTAAAGTTCTTACTGTTGTATTTCTCACAAACGTAGTGAGATCTGCTTCCTTTACATCTGTTCCTGTTGCGTCTTTTTGTCTGACGCAGTCGAGGGCGGAGATTGAGGCACGCTGACGGGCACGTGGGAACGGTGGGCAGGGAAGACCATCCTTAAAGGCCCAGAACCAAAAACAGCAAAAAGCTGTTTAGAGCTATAATACAAAGACTTTAGACAGCTATAATTAATAATCTGATGGGTATTTTGAGCTGAAACTTTACAGACAAATTTTGCTGACACAAAAGACTTTTATTAAATATAAAAAAGAGGTCAAATATGTGCCCTTTAAGATATTTAATATATAAAGATGTGTAAACATTAAAACACTGTTAAACATTAATTGCACACAATTGTCGATAGTGTAGAAAGGTATGAAGCACAATTCACACAGAACCTTCAATTGGTAATCATTAATATGTTTTGCTTACATTAATATCATAATATTTGTATTATTTTGAGAGTCTTGAGAGTCCAAAAGCATTTTTTGGACTGCGGTTTGAACATGCAAACTCCATACTGATATGCCAACTGGCCCAGCCAGTAATCAAACCAGCGAACCTTCTTGCTGTGAGGCGACAGTGCAAACCACCGAGCAAGAAATTAATATTGTTAAATTTTTTTAAATTGAATTACTTTTGAGACTGTTTTCATTCATTCATTTTCTTTTCGGCTTAGTCTCTTTATTAATCTGGGGTCGCTACAGCGGAATGAACCACCAATTTATCCAGCACATGTTTTACACAGCGGATACCCTTCTAGCTGCAACTTATCTCTGGGAAACATCCATACACACTCATTCACACTCATATGCTACGGACAATTTAGCTTACCCAATTCACCTGTACTGCATGAAGGGTGAAGAGGCGGTTCAAGTGCTGTTACTGGCAGAATATCGCACGATTATCAGCGAATCAGATTCAAGAACCACAAACATGGAAAGAACCTGTATAAATGTTTTAATATAGGTTTTGATATAGGTTTTTAATATATGTGGCATTTATAAAATTGGCTGTTTTCATATATTAAATGTATATATACGCACATCAGAATTAGAATCAGTTTTATTGCCAAGTGTGCTTCACACACACAAGGAATTTGCTTTGGCTACAGAAGCTTCCAGTGTACATAAAGTGACAAGTGACAACACAGAATAAATATGAAAAAAAAAAAAAGACGATAGACGTTAAACAGAGATGCAGTCAGTCCAAAAAGACCTGGATGTTGAAATGTATGTACATATTTGTTATAAATATACAGGTTTTAAGGTGCTGTGTACAAATACGTAAGAAGTATTGCATTATATATTGTTATAAGGTGCTGTGTACAAATGCGCAAGGAGAAGTATTGCATTGTATATTGTTATAAGGTGCTGTGTACAAGTGCGTATAAGAAAGTATTGCACTTTTATTGCACAATAGGAAAAATATTAACTGTTCATGAGGTAGATGGCCTGAGGAAAGAAGCTTTTCCTGTGTCTGGCTGTTTTTGTGCTCGGTGCTCTGTAGCGCCGGCCAGATGGTAACAGTTCAAACAGGAAGTGTGCTGGGTGCGAGGCGTCCAGGGTGATTTTGCGAGCCCTTTTACTCACTCTGGAAGAGTACAGTTCTTGAAGTGTAGGAAGTGTAGTGCCACATATATGTAGGCCTGCATATAATATCAAAAAACGGCCAATTTTATATATGTCACATAGATTAAAAACCTATATCAAAACCTTTATTAAAACATGTATGTTTATAGGTTCTTTCCGTGTGGGCAGACAGAACTGTTCCATGAATTTTCATGAGGGTAAAATATTTCTTCACACATATTTTGATATTTACACTGATGTTTACTTAGTTATGTTGCCACACTAGAATATGTTTTCGTGCACGTTCACGTAAATGCATGTACATGCGTGTATGTGTGTGTGTGGCAGCCTCATGCGGTCCATCTGGCCTTTGCGTCTGTCATCTGGAGCACCAGGTGTCAATGTGTCCCAGAACCCCTCTCTTTCCTGTCCTCTAGAGGCCCTGAACCGCATGTGTGTGTGTGTGTGTGTGTGTGTCTGTTTGTGTGCGTAACGTTGCAGGAAGAGGCAAACACAGCCCTGATGAAAGTCATTGTAGTGTGTGTGTGAGAAGGCTTGTGTTTACGTGTGTGTGTGTGTTGACCACTGACCAGGCCTGTTTCTTTGAGAATTACAGCAGCGAGGGGTAGAGATTGAGGTGCTAGTGTGCGCAGGAGCTTAGAGGGCTCAGCTTGTGTTTGTGTTTATGTGTCTCTATGAAGTCTTAGGTCCAAAACACAGTCAGATTCAATGCATGTGAACACAAAGGCTTCAAGCTATGTTTTCACTTTATAGCACTTATAATCTATAATGCAACACAAATTTATTGGCCACAAGTGGCACTGTAGTGAGTCTTTCAAGTCAACGGCTGCCATGACGGCCAACAGTTAATCTTGCTAAGCAATTTAAACAGGAGATAAAAAATACGGAAAAAATAACTTGAATGCTCCAATATCTGCAAAAAAACACAAGCAATACGATAAAACAGGTTTGTTTTAAAATAGGTTTGTTTTACAGTAAACAGCTGAGTCTGGTGGGAGCAGTTTTAGCTTAGCTTAGCATAAATTATTGAATCAGATTTGACCATTAGCATCTAACAAAAAAAAATCAAAAAGACTTTTGGTCATTTTCCTATTTACAGTAAACAGTTGAGTTTTACTATTTTTTAAATACTTTCAGCCTATCTCTGAGTCTGGTGGGAGCAGTTTTAGCTTAGCTTAGCTTAGCTTAGCATAAATTATTGAATCAGATTTGACCATTATCATCTAACAAAAAAAAATATCAAAAAGACTTTTGGTAATTTTCCTATTTAAAACTTGACTCTTCTGTAGTTCCATTGTGTACTAAGACTGGCAGAAAATGAATAGTTACAACTATTTTCTAAGCTGATATGGATAGGAACTATAGCTTACTTTAATTCTTGCGTGATAATCAAGGAACTTTGCTGCCTTACCATAGCTGCAGCAGGCGCAATGATATAATGCAGTGGCTGAAAATAGTCCCCAGCCAGGTAACATAACATCACCTATTAAACCTACACTGTAAAAAATCCAACTTACAAATTGTTCACTCAGTTTAAAATTGTAAGTTAGGCAGACATATTTTGAGTTTAATTTACTCATAAAAGTGATTCAACTGCATGTTTGGAACTGTTTGTTCAATACAAGTAAAAAATCAGTTGAGAAGACTTTAAATTTTGATTTCTCCATATCTTCAAAAAATAAAAAGTTGAGTTAACTTAAAAATTTAAAGCAACCATTGTGACAAATAATTCCGTAAAGTATAATTGACTTAAACCAGCCTTTTTGGTCAACTTAAAAAATTAATTTGGCACAACTTCAACCACTAAAGCTCAATAAACTCCAAATTTCTTTGCGGCCGGTTGCTATAAAATGTTAAGTTAACTCAACTTTTTTTTACAGTGTATTAAATGCACTTAGCATATCATCTAACATCATTTTAAACATTAAGTGTCAGTATAATATGTTCTTTTGATCTAATTTTGAAGCGTACATTGGTTATTTCATTGTGGCCACTGCTAAACTAATGTTAACTAATATCACTCCATTTCATTTTACAAATGTATCATTAAAACATCCACAAACCCATGAAAACCTACTATGGAAGTTAACTGTTACAGGTTTCTAGCATTCTTCAAAATATCTTCTTTTGTAGCATTATTGGTTGAACGTTCATTTGAAGCAAATGTGGTGAAATGCTGAAAAACATTCAGAGTATTATGATCAGATAATAGGCGCCACGGTGGCGAGTGAGTAGCACGTTCGCCTCACAGCAAAAAGGTTGCTGGTTCAAGCCTCGGCTGGGTCAGTTGGCATTTCTGTGTGGAGTTTGCATGTTCTCCCCGTGGTTGCGTGGGTTTCCTCCAGGTACTCTGGTTTCCCCCACAAGTCCAAAGACGTGAATTCAAGTTAGTTAGGATAGGCGACAAGACTTTTGTCAGGTAGTGTAAACTACAACAATGTTGCCCAAAACGGAAATGTTTTAAAATTACACGACAACATTTCCTAAACAATCTGCATTTACACATTCACAAAAACGGCCCAAAACGCTGTATTACTTATGCCAGACCAGCATATGCAGCTGTCACCTTGTTAGTAAATAATACCTCTAAGGAAGTGCTGATGTGCAGTCAGCAGCTCAGCTCTGGTGTGTTTGTGTGTGTGTATAATTAGCTGTGTGTGTATGATGCGTATCCACTGTTGGTTGTAAATATTATATAAATCTACACGTTGCCAATGGATCATTAGCAAATGCTTGAGCAACAACAACACTACCATGTAGTCCTCTATTGTGTGTTTGTTTGCTCTTGCCTTTAATCTGCATAATCTGCACATGCATGATGTCATAGTTTACAAAGACCTTCGTTTTAGGTTGTCTGCACAGACACAACAATGACGGCATTTTTTAAAACTTCCACTTTGAAACCCATTTTCAAAGGTATGCATTTTTAGTCCCAAAAATGCTGATGTCGTGTAAACTAACAGGCAAAAAGTTGATCATTTTTGGCTAAAAGCGTTGTTTAAACAGCTCTTCATATCTCTGACAACACTGTTAAAACAGGAAGCAGTCAGGTTTGTCACTTTTCAAGGTCCCTGATGCCTTTCCGCTGTGGTCTGCACTATTTGCAGTGCGTTTCTATATTTGCACTTGTTGTGAGAATTTGCATGCGCATGTGCTGTCCAACAGTTTTTCTCTCAATTTTTAGTGCTTTTCTATTTGTATATTTTTGCATATGTTTTGTGTTTCAGACATTGCAATCACTGAATCCTTTTTCTACTCCACTATGCCGCTATTTTTGTTTATAGTTTTACATGTAAACAATAGAGAAATAGAGTAGTACTGCTGCACAATATCACAATAATAGTATATGCGATCATGATATGTGTGATAAATTGCATTGGTTAAATTGGTTCTTTTGACCAATCAGATGGTACCTTATTATCTTTATCCCCACCTCCCCAGTGGTTGCTGTTCTGCTATTGGCTGGAGCGGCTTAAAGGTGAACCCAGAGCTAAAAATAAACACTAATGACGAGAGTCGAGACAAGAGAGAAATATGACAACAGCCAACTAGAGTCAGGATATCTGAGGTTTACACTTATTTATAGTGTTTTAAGACTTTATTCATTTATTTTATTTTCGGCTTAGTCCCTTTATTAATCTGGGGTCGCCACAGCGAAATAAACCACCAACTTGGGAAACATATACATACACTCTCATCACACACATACAGTACGGACAATTTTGCCTTCCCAATTTCCCTATAGCGCATGTCTTTGGACAATGGGGGAAACCGGAGCACATGGAGGTAACCCACACTAACATGGGGAGAACATGCAAACTCCTTACAGAAATGCCAACTGACCCAGCCGAGGCTCAAACCAGTGACCTTCTTGCTGTTAGGCGATTGTGCTACCCACTGCGTCACTGTGATGCTTGACTAAGGGCTCTATTTTTATAATCTAGGTGCATGGCGCAAATGCATCAAGGACATGTCCGAATCCACTTTTGCTATTTTAATGATGGAAAAATAATGTAATGTAACTTAAATTCAACAAATGGATCATCAAAATATAGTGTGACCATGTGTTTGTGAACTCTTTTCCAGAAATCCTGATTTTTTTTCCAAAGAGAATGAAGTAAATCACCATTCTCGGTCTTACATCTCCAGCAACAAGGTGTCTCTTTTAACCCGAGCTTAAACAGTCTGAAAGGAGTCCAGTAAAAACGGTGTATAATCTTAAACTGTATTGACCTTATGCTCCGCGTATGAGCGGGCGCAGCCATTTGAGTCTTTTTGTCTCGAGACTTCTGGTCTCATTCACTTCCATTCCTTTTTAGAGATTAAAAACAGCTCGTTCTGCTGCTTGATGATGCAAACTGATGTTTTCTGATTATATTAATCTGTTTTGTCTGTGTAGTCGTGCAAACACTTGTTTGTAGAGCGAGTAGTTTGACCATTTTCTACCGTTTATTATTCCTAGTCATTTCTTCCATAAGTTCTAAAACAATCACAAAAAACGAGCGATTTCAGCATTTAAGAATAAGGTCAATAACGCACAAATGAAGAGATTTGACCAGATACGGCCCAATCCCAATTCTATTTTTGTACCCCTACCCCTTCCCCTTGGCCCTTACAACCGGGGGTTAAGGAGAAGGGCTTCAAAACCTACCCCTAAGAATTGGGACAGCACTTCAACACCTGCACACATCATCATATGTCATCGCGATCTCTTGCTTCATATGAGATCAGATGATCACGACTGCTGGAGTTATTCCAGTTGTGTTATTTTTTTTGTGTTTATCTTCAGGAAATCACTGAAGGTGTATATTATGTTATCATAACGATCTAATGTGGCAATAAGATTGTAACTATACTGTGTATTTACACAGTGACCATATTTATCTATGTAAACACACAAAAACAACATTAACATTATAGCAGACACTGTAAAAAGCTCATTCCCAGACGCTAGACATTACTGACAGGGCATCGAGTGTCATCGTGTGTCAGAATGTTGTGGGATTGTTGTACAGGAGTTATGATTATGGATTAAAGATCGCAAAATTTAGCGGTTTTTTTTTGCGTTTTTTTTTTTAAGCATGACGGTAAAACACGAACGCGGTTATGAATATATTAAAACATATGTTAGTTTGTCTTAAAAATTCGTAATAATGACAAAAAATACTAATTTGTGGATCTCCTTACTTCCGGGTTCAGTTGTGGCAGGTGTATTCTGAGAAATTTTCTTACCCCTCCGTTTTAAGTGTGGTCCTGAAAAATCTTCGTTCGAGGGGGTGTATAGCCCTTGCCCTTAGCCCTACGCCTTCAAGCTAAAGAGAATTGGGACACCACCTTTGACATGAACGCTCAAAACGAGGGGTAGGGGTAAGGGGAAGGGCTGAGGGGTAGAATTGGGATTAGGCTTGGTAACCGAGTCAGCAGCTGTGTGTTATAACACAAATACGTTAGCATACTGTTTACATTTATGGCTTACTTACGTTAACACAGACCTTACAAGATATTACTATTTATTTATATATTTACTTGCCTTATATTTACTTTATAATAGAAAGGCTGCGTGGCTACAGGACCTTCCTAAACCAGCGATGCACGAACATCCTGTAGTCTCCACTGATCCCTGCTAACTAAGTAGCCCCCACACTGAGTGGCATGGACTGCTCGATTGGCTGGGGTGCACATTTGCTTTTAAATGGGGCAATATGAGACCATCTAATCGTTGCAGGGAGGTTTCACCGTACCCCCAGCTCAAAACATTTACTGAACTAGCATTATATGCTATTTTTCTAAAATTACAGCTAACTATATATACTATGTGATGACTTTCCGATAAAGTCATCTGATGTACTGTGTCAGCGTACCGGAGGTTGGATGACAAAATGCGGAAGAGCGAAGTATTAAAAGTGGGCAGGGCGGAATAAGGTCAATAAGGCGTATTTTATCATCCCTGGATGATGTTTTAACATTCTTTAGAATTCCATATCACTCTTCGTCATCAAATGTCAGATTTAAATCTCTCTCCTGTATTTTCTTAAGAGCCTGTAAAGTTCCATTATAGCAATTCTCGACAACAATTAGGCCTGTCACGATATCTATTTTTTGTTGTACGAAATATTGCACCAAAATATATCGCGATAAACGATATTATTGTCATTTTAAGACCATTTTAGGCCACTCTATAGAATGGCAATATAATAGCATCATAACGCAAATACACTCTTCAAAAAACACATCATATTTTGTTCTTATGAATATTTAAGTTAATTTAGTCATTTTAATAATTTAATAATCAGGCATTGGAATCAGAATGTGGAAAACGTATATCCAAAACAAATAACAATAAATGTAAAAAGCAAGGTAAAAAGTAACAGAGTCTGCGATATCTGCTCCCAGATCTATTTTCCGTTGTCAGGCACCCTAATCAAAATAAACTTTAGTCATTTATGGTAAAAACTACAGTGTTTATTTAACCATACTGACACTGGTGCCTCCAATAGAGATAGAGAGGTTGTGCAATCAGCAAGAATTGTTTTTTACGTATGGGCGATATATACTGCGTCACCAAAAATTATTGACGTCATGTCCATGTATTGTGCGATAAGTCGATATATTGATTATTGTGACAGGCCTAACAACAATATAATTTTTTTGTGAATTACAACCACTCTGAGGATAAAAATTAATATACAAAACAACAACAACAACTGCTGTTTGTTATAATTTGCAGTAATAAATAATACCTCATTTTAAACATCATAACTATACAATGCGTGTGTTTCGGTTGTTATGTCACTGATGGCATCATTAGGCTTTGCATTATCTTAGTAGTGCCTTCAGCTTGTTATGTGTTTTTGAATAAATGTTAAGCCATATATTGACGGGGTGTTCGCGTATATTTCGGTGTGTGTTTGTGAGTGCTTATTATTGACTGCGGGATCGGTCTGGTGAATAAGGCATAGAGGACTTATGGAGTTTAAAGAGCCTTTTATTGACAGGTCACAGTCAGTGGTGTGGGGGTCTATTGACTGCTTGGTGTGTGTGTGTGTGTGCTTGTGTGTGTGTGTGTTTGGGATGGATAGATGCGTTTTTATATGTAGGCTCTTTTTATGTGTTCTAAGCCAGCTTAGGCGTGTGTGTTTTGTGTAAATCTCAATGGATTGCTGGTCATTGATCTTACCTTGCATGTCATTGCTTGCGACTTCTGTTGATGTGTGTGTTTTGCATGAAGACTCATCTCATTGTGTATGTGTGTGTGTTTTGGAAAGTCCCTGATAGCTGGAAGTAGATGGCGGTTGAGTGGGCGGGGTCTCAGATATTGCTCCGCCCCCTTCCTCTTGTAGAGGAATCTCAGCCTCACAGCCAGGCGACTGAAGTATTTTAGGAACAGCGTTTGTGCCTGTGTGTGTGTGTATGTGTTAGAGAGCTACAGACAGGCAGACACACTATATATCATCATATATCAGTATCTGCTTACATTTACATGCATTTTCTCCTTGGTTTTTTTGAGTGGTGTTTGCTAAGGTATCATTATAGCTAATGCTCATACTTGAGCTGCAGACATAGAGGACACTGCGAATTAAGATGTTATTAAGATACATGTTTTTGTAAAAAGAGCTCACAACTAGCTAGATCACTTTAACATGCCGTTAGCAATGGAACAAACAAACAAACAAAAAACACTTGAAATGGCTAGGAGTATATACAGTTGAAGTCAGAATTATTAGTTCCCTAAATTATTAGCCCCCTGTTTATTTTTCTCCCCAATTTCTGTTAAATGGAGAGAAGATTTTTTTTTCTGCACATTTCTAAACATAATAGTTTTAATAACTCATTTCTAATCACTAAATTTTTTTATCTTTGCCATGATGACAGTAAAAAATATTTTACTAAATATTTTTCAAGACACTTTTATACAGCTTAAAGTGACATTTAAAGGCTTAACTAGGTTAATTATGTTAACTATACAGGTCAAGGTAATTAGGCAAGTTATTGTATAACGATGGTTTGCTCTGTAGACTACTGAAAAAAAAAGCTTAAAGGGGCTAATAATATTGGCCTTAAAATGGTTCTTAAAAAATTTAAAAAACTGCTTTTATTCTAGCCGAAATAAAACAAATAAGACTTTCTCTAGAAGAACAAATCTTATCAGAATTACTGTGAAAATTTCCTTGCTCTCTTAAACATCATTTGAGAAATATAAAAAAAAGAAGAAAAAAAAAATCAAAGAGGGCTAATAATTCTGACTTCAACTGTATATATACACATTTATTAATAATAAAATATAAAAAGGTGTGGAATATATAATGGTATAATTTGCATATTTTCTTGTAGTACCAATTTAATTGTAAAAACTGTAAATACTAAAATAACATAATTGCAAAAATATTTTAACATTTAATAGTAATAATAACAACAATAATTTCATTCATTCATTCATTTTCTTTTCGGCTTAGTCCCTTTATTAAAAATAATAATAATGGGGTCGCCACAGCGGAATGAACCGCCAACTTATCCAGCATTTGTTTTATGCAGCAGATGCCCTTCCAGCCACAACCCATCTCTGGGAAACACATCCATACATTCTCATTCACACACATACTGTACACCACAGACAATTTAGCTTACCCAATTCACCTGTACCGCATGTCTTTGGACTGTGGGGGAAACCGGAGCACCCGGAGGAAACCCACGCAACCGCGGGGAGAACATGCAAACTCCACACAGAAATGCCAACTGACCCAGCCGGGGATCGAACCAGCGACCTTCTTGCTGTGAGGCGAACGTGCTACCCACTAGGCCAACGTGGTGCCTATAACGATAATTTAAATAATAATAATTATTATTATCATGCAATATGTGTATTTTGCACAATGATCATGAGTACTTTTTTGTCATATCACACATTACAACACTGTAAAACCCAACAGGCAGCTTTATCAAATGAAATGAGTGTAGTGAACTCAAAATTTGCAGAAAGTTAATTCAACTCATTTGAAAAACGTTTTGAACTTAGCGTTGAAGGTAATGAGTTAAACAAATACCTCATTCAACTTGAACAGAGTAAGTTCACAGTACTCATATAGATTAGTCTTCAAACGGTTTGAGTTGTCTTAACTTATTGGGATTTACAGTACTCAGTTTGTTTGAGTTCTCTTCATTTATTGGGTTTTACTGTGCTCAAATTGGTTCGTTTACTCAAATGGATTAAGTTCATAATACTCATTAGGATTAGTTTTTGAACTTAAATTCTTTGTTGCAATCGGTTTCCTCAAAAGGTTTGAGTTACCTTGACTTTTTGGGTTTGACAGTGAATGAATCTCTTACAAAATCATGGTGCGCTCTATGATCTCTCTACTTGCTGCATCATAGACACCCATTTTTTAACAATTCATAAAAAAATTAATCACGTTCAGGCCATCTGATCATCAGTATAGATATATCAGTATATCGGTTCTCCAGAAGAAAAAATATTATAGGAAATATAATTAATACAATTAATAAAAATATTATTAGACTAACTAATTATTAGAAACAAGTTATTCATATTATTAACTTTACAAATAGGTTAAAAATATTATTTTTAAAATAATAAAAAAAAATTCAGGAGGAGTTTATATTGTGTATATCTTTATATTGCGATGATGTTTTTCATCAAGTTATTTCATCAAGTCATGAAGTATTACAGTATTCTGTGAGACTTTATTAGTGCCATTTGTTGAGCCTCTCTGTTTCTGAAAGAGCATGTGGAACTGGAATCTGCATTGCTTGACATCAGACTTAACAAGCGGCTTAGAGACTGCATAGCAACACCACAGCAACCATCCACAATGCTATAGAATTTCTGAGACAACTTTTGCAAGAACATTACAGGTATTTTTGCAGCACTACAAGTACTTCTTATTTAAAAATAAGAAAAAATGTAAATAATATTTGCTGTTAGACTGATAAATGGCTTGACTGGATTTGTAATTGGTCAAAAAAAAAACTAAATGAAATTTCTATTATTATTGTCTATTTTATATAGTTATATAATTTATGTTTATTTTTGTTATGATCACATTTTAAACTATGTATTAAAATATTCATACAGCATTTTTGAAATATTATTTGTAATAAATAAAAAAAATTGTAGCATAATAAAATCATTACTGTCATTATCATATTTAGTTGTTGTTTTTATTATTATAAAATAAGTGGGTTTTTTTATTTGCACAGGTAATTTATTTATTTTCAAATAATAAGTCAAATTTAATTATACATATAAATGCATTTATAATATATACATCTATTAATAATAAATTATAAAAAGGTCTATAGTATATAAATGTGTAACTTTTCCTGGAGTTTACTAATTTCATTGTAAAATCTTAAATAAATTTACAATACAATTTACAATAAATTAATTGCTAGACTATTTATAAATTTAATAATAATAATAATAATAATAATAATAATAATAATAATAATAATAATAACAATAATTTGAATAATAATATATTATTTTCATGCATTATGTGTATATTGCACGATGATCATTTGTTACGATGATCATCATTAATGTCATAAATCAAATTAATATAAATATTTACATTTATAATAAATAATAATAATAATAAAAATAAAATAAATATAACAAATATGGTTAAGAAGTATAAGATTATTAAATTATTGCCAATTTAAACCACATATCGTTGTTGCAGTTTTATTTGCCATTCTTATTATTTTTATTATTGTTGTTGTTGTTGTTGTTGTTGTTATTATTATTGTTATTATTATTATTAATGTATTTATTATCATTATTATTATCATTATTATTATCATTATTATTATTATAAATATCATCTTTATTATTATTATTATTGTTATTATTCATTATTATTACTATTTTTATTATTATTATTATTATTATTATTATTAATATTATTATTATCATTATTTTATTGTTATTTTTACTATTATTATTATTATTTATTATTATTATTACTATTATTATTATTACTACTATTATTATTATTTATATATTATTATTATTATTATTATTATTATTAATGCTATTATTACTAATAATTTATTGTTATAATACACTGACCGTTTGGTCATTAAAAAGCAGAAGTAAAACCATTCTAGATTTATAGTTGCTAATCAACTGCATCATCTTCAGACATAAAAATAAACATCATTGATCCGCTTTTTTCCAGTGTTTATTGGCCCTTGATCCACTTTTTATATTGTCATTCCTGTATTTATGTGCGTTGATGTGTTTGTGTGTGATGTAGAGACGCAGAAGTGATGATGGGTTAAAAAATAACCTTTGAAATTAATCCTGTGTGTGTGTGCGTGTGCGCGTGTGTGTGTGTCTGTCCATGCACTCACGCTCTGTCTCATTGGCCATGTGCATGGGCCGACAGCCCATCTGTGTTGGCTTGTCTATGGGGTCGATGAGGGAAAAGGGGTCTGGATGCATGTGTGTGTGTTGGTGTGTATGTGTGTGTGTGTGTGCGCATACAAACGCCAAAGCCCTGTCAGAGAGTAATGAGAGAGTGGGAGAGAGTGTTTGGGAAACAGAAAGAGGGACTAGGTCACGTAAGGTGAAATCACTGCCTGTGCATGTTACTTGACGAAGAAGGGAACGCGCTCCCCTCCCTCGTTTTTTCGTTCTGGATGTCTTCCCAGGAAACGCTGCCGTTGTCTCCACTCTCCCCAAAGTCCCACAGCCATAGACTACCCCCTGCCCAGTCCCAAAGCAGGCTGGGAAAAAATCTGCCATTTGCACCACTGCGGTATTTCAGCCCTTTACGGTCTCAGTAATTCTGGCTCCGCAGGAAAGAGAGGGATTTGTAACTGAAAAAAAGAAGAAAAAGTGAAAAAGGTCTGGAGATGAGGGTTGAGAGTCCGGCGTAATGAGACGTTTCTGGAGCTAGATCAGTCTCAAAAATAATACATTTACAATATAAAATTACTATTTAGTTCACATTTACAAAAAGGAATTTGTACATTCGAAACGCAATTTGTAAATACACAAATCCAATTTGTAAATTGAAAATAATTCACAAACACAAAACACAGTTGGTAAATTTAAAACACAATCTGTAAATACACAAATCCAGTTCCTAAATTCAAAACACAATTCATAATTATGCAAATTTGTAAATTCAAAACACAACTCGTAAATTTAAAACACAAAACATAAATACGCAAATCCAATTCGTAATTCAAAACACAATTCGTAAATACACAAATTCAATTTGTAAATTCAAAACACAATTCATAATTATGCAAATTCGTAAATTCAAAACACAACTCGTAAATTCAAAACATAAAACACAAATACGCAAATCCGATTCGTAATTCAAAACACAATTCGTAAATTCACAAATTCAATTCATAAATTCAAAACATGATTCATAAATTCAAAACACAGTTCATAAATATGCAAATCCCGATCACAATATCTCAAATCCAAATCATAAATTCAAAACACAATTCATAAATATACAAATCCAATTCATAAATTCAAAACACAATTTGTCAATTCAAAACACAACTCATAAACTCGTAAATCTAATTTGTCAATTTTAAAGCACAATTCAGTCAATTCAAAACACAATTCATAAATTCACAAATTCAATTCGTAAATTCAAAATACAATTCATAAACTCGCAAATCCAAATCGTAAATTCGCAAATCCAATTCGAAAATTCAAAACACAATTCATAAATTCAAAACACAATTCATAAATACACAAATCCAATTTTTTAATTTAAAACACAATTCGTAAATTCACAATTTCAGTTTGTAAATTCAAAACACAATTCATAAATTCAAAACACAATTTGTCAAATCGAAACACAACTCATAAATACGTAAATCCAATTCATAAATTCAAAACACATAAATGCACTCTATATTTATGAAATATTTATGATTTTACTCGTAAATTCACAAATTGTGTTTTGAATTTACGAACTGAATTTATGTATTTAATAATTGTGTTTTAAATTTATGAGTTGTTTTTTGTTTTGTTTTTTGGAAATGTGAATTTTATTTTTGCAAGTGTATTATTTTTGAGAATTATCTGGCTCCATATGTTTCACCCATTTTTTTTTTTTTTTACTGCTCCATTGTTGATGTTGAATTATCAATGACTCACGCTGTTTTCTTTGCCTGTTTCCTTCCTCTGTCTTTCCTGTCTTTCCAAGAAGGTGATGCTGCCAACCGGAGCTCCTTTCCGATGGTTCCCGTAGGGCAGCTGGAGCCTCCCCCATGACTTCCATCCCATAATGAAGGACTCCCGATGTACGCTGACTCCCGTCATGCTTCCACTCGGAACGCCGTGGCGCTTGTTGTAAACACTGGGTGCAAACAAACAAATAAAACAAACGGAGAGAGGAATGAAAGCACTATTTGACGACGAACATGTCCTGAACCAAAAATAAACAGCGAATGGCGGAATGTCATTCCGTTTTTTTTTCTTCTCTTTTTTTCCTGTTCCATTTCGGAACCATCTGAGTTTGGAATCTTGCCCTTTATTGGATGCTCTGGAACTATTTGCCGCCAAATGGAAAACGGACAATCATTTTTATTTGTGTGTTTTAGTGGTTTTGTTTGTCCATGTGTGGAGAAATGCCGTAATTTCGTTTAGAGAATGTAATCCCAAGGCTCTGTTTTAAAGCTTGTGATAATTAAGGAGCACTATTGTAATTTAGCACAGTGGTTCTTACCGACTGCCTCAATGTTACGATTGCCTTTTTATGTTGAGGTTTGCTTTTGTTTTTCTTTTTGTTTTGTTTTTTTGGATTTGTCATACAGCCTTTTCTCAATATTTGATATGAAAATGACCATGAAAAACACTCTGATGTAGCATCCCTTACTTCAAACATGCTTGAAAGGTCCTTTTTTCGGGGGGGAGGGGGTTGTTTGTTTTTTTAAATGCTGTAGGATTGCTGGGATTGGAGGGAAGGTGACGCTGATGAAACTGCAATATTCTATCCAGCTGGATAACAGCTATGCGAAGGACCCGCCTCCTTTTTCATGTAGCCTTATGGGATTGGTCAGAAGGAAACCACAGGTTATTAGCAGACCACCACATCCGAAATTCAGGAATTTAATGATGTGTTATGATAATATTTCTAAGATTAGTCTTTTTTATTGTCGAATTACCCTGAGACTTGAGTTCCAGAAGTCGCTTTCACATGATTCGTGTCATTAAATTTGGTAAGAATAATACTGTTTAAACCTTACACGAAATGTAACCAATTGTCATTGGGTTTTCAAGGGGTCATGAAATAAGAAAACAAAATCTACTTCATCTTTTGACATATAAGAGCTCATAGTACTATAAAAACATACTGTAAGGCTCAGAACTAAACACTTTGTGGTTTCTCTAAAATCAGCTCTTGTTAAAAGGCAGTCTGCCGAAACCACAGGTTCTGGATTGTTTTACTTTATGATGTCATAGAATGGATAAGCTCCGCCTACACAGGATCATCATCCACTTCTACGCTGGCTGTTTAGGTTTGTTAATATGTGAAACTGTCAGCTAATCAGAGCGGTGGGCGTGTGCTTCTGAATCTACAGTTAGCCACGCCCATTCAAACAGCATTCTGATCATAGAATGCACAGGAATTAGTCAATTACTTCTTAATAGACCCTTTTCACATTTCTGGATTTCTCAGTAGCGGAAGTTGTCATAGTTGGGAAAACTTAGAGCGCCGTGAATGGGTACAACATTTTTTTTTTTTTTTACAATCTTATTTGCTCAAATAATAAAAGAAAAACTCCATCATGGCGTCATAAAGACTTTGACATAAAGGAAAATAATAGTGTGAGACATATGATGGCAGCCAGAAGGGAGAATAACATCTAATTTACTGTCCTGTCCCAAAGAGGCTGCTTTAAAAAAGCCTTACACAAGCAATAATCTGTTTTTTGTCATTTGAAGCAAAGATGATATAATACATATATAGGTACATATAAATGTTCATACGTTTTTTTTCAAAATCTGAATATTAAACTCTTTCAAGGATTTAAGATAATAATGACGATTACACGCATCATAACAGGCCTGTGAAAAGGGTCCAATATGATATTTTTGGATATACAAATATTGGAAACATTATAAGTGGACTTTAGAGAACATTACAAAATAAAAGCAAAACTGAGGTAGTTCCTGACTTCTTTAAATAGATTAGCATTATTAGACTATTCCGTTTTGTATCATTGCAGTACAATGAGCTGTGTAACACATCACTAGTTATCAAAAGAAATTCTATATTATTTTGCGTACACTGCTTACTAACAATGTAAAATTGGTCTTCTCTAACAATTTCTGTGAGAGTTAAGAAAAAAAACATACATTGAATCCCTAACTCAAGTCTTGTGAGAGCGACTTTGGGCCTTGCACATAACATGAACACCAAGTTGGATTAGTGGCTTTTCTTTAAGCTGTAAATGTCATTTTGGTGTGTTTTTTTTTCTTCTTTTTTCCCTCATTGAACCCTACTTAACTGGATCACCCCAGCTGAAATACTGATCTAGATTGAGTGAAATGCACAATACCAAAATGATTTCAAGGCAGTATCCAACAGCACGCCATTCTCGTGCCGTATGGGGCCAAATTTATAGGTCTGCTTAAAAATGAATGCATGTATTTGTGTCCAAAGCCAACCGTTCTGAGGTCTTGGCAGTCCTCAATTTAATAAACAGAGGTGCAAACCAAACATTTCTATAGTCGATGTGGAACTATGTTATATTATAGAGCATTCAAAGAGTGATGAGCACTAGATTTGTTTTTTAAAATGATTTACCGAATTTTTGTTGGTTTGTTTCATTAAGTGTTCTACAGCAAAGATGGATTTATCTTTCTGTGGTATAAATGTGAACGAATTTATAGTCCTTTGGTTTCATTTTTGTGCCTTTTCACAATCAGATAGCTTAAAGGGTTAGTTCACCTAAAAAAATTTATTCTACTATTAATTACTTAATAATGTTGTTCCAATCCCCTGAAACCTTCGTTCATTTTTAGAATGCAAATTACAATATTTTAGATGAAATCTGAAACTCATTCAAAATCTATAAAAATACCAACAAAAGCCCTCTCAAAAATGACTGTGTGCCTTAAATGATTAATCTGACTATTTTCAAGCTACGAGAGTACTTTTGTGCACACGCTAAACAAAACTAACAACTTCATACAAATGTTTCTTCTCCTCAGTGTCAGTATAGGGGACGCATTCACCTATACGATGTAATACTTGTCGTAGTTGACAGTGGTGGATTTAGGCATGGGCAATATAGGCGATCACCCAGGGCAGCATCTTGCTGGGTCTTCACTTTCGTTTGCAGGGAAAGTGGGGCGACATGAACCCCCTAAGGGCGGCACGATCATTGTTTGCCTAGAACGCTGGCTGAGCTTGCTCCAGCCCTGGAAGTCGTTTGTGCTTTTAACATATACACATTTCAAACAAAGAAAGAGGCACTCTGAGATTCGGGTATATACATCAGTGCACAGTGTTCTCATGAACATGCGCAATATACTGAGACTGAGGAGAGGAAATTGTTGAATGATTTTTTTGCAACCTTTCTGGGCGTCAAATGAGGGAGGATGATGGCTGTCTATGGAGAATGAGGGACTCCAAAATATCTTAATTTGTTTTCTAAAGATGAACAAAGTTCACAGGGATTGGAATGACATGAGGGTAATTAATAACAGAATGTTCATTTTTGGGTGAACTATCCCTTAAAACTAAAATCGGAAATCGTTTTATGAATTTACGCATGGTATTAAGATGCTTGTCTTGATTGGATCACTAGTAGATGAGGGAGACAAATTCATGTTTTTTTATACTATCATTTTCGCACTTTCAACTGCTTTTCTAATTTATTCCCAGATAAGTTCCGAATACTCAAAATATTTAAGTACACTAAACTCATATTTAAGTTATAATAATTTAGGTTAGTAGAACTTGATTTTACACTGTAAAAAATGCTGGGTTACACACAATCCCTTCATGTTGTCTCAACGCAAATTAAGTTAATGTTTTTTACAATTTTAAGTTGATTGAACATAAGAAACTGAGTTGTCACAACAAAAACAGCTCATTTTAATTAGTAGTTGCAAGCAGCAAAATATTTTGTAGCAAGTTGCTTGCATAAACATCATAACTCAAAGCATTATGTTTACGTGCTGATTATCAGCAGACACATTTCACTTTTTTCTGGCAGCTGGGGTGCCGGAAAAAAATAGAAAATTACGGTCATTAAATTATAGAAATTTACTGTAAAATAACAGATATTAAATTACAGGAATTTACCAGAAATTTAAATGCACCCCTGCTGCCTGAAATAAACCGTAAAATTCCGTATTTTTTTACAGTGTGTATAAAGAGCTCAGATGCAAAAACCTCTAAATGCCATTTGACATTTTCCTCTAAAATTTGCATTTTTCTCTTTTATAGTGACGAATAAGTTCTATTCATTGCCTTTAAAGTGAAATACTTGAGCATAAACATAGAAGGCTGAGAAAAAATATAATTTTAGGGGAAAATTTCAGACGAGATTTAGAGGTTTTTACATCTGAACTCTTCATTTACTGATCTTTCAATGTAATTCTGCTAATGTAAGTTTACACAATTTACAAATAAATCCAAAAGGAGACAAAACAGTGATGTAGATAACTGTGGCTTTCTGCTCCTATAACCACAAAACACCAAACCCTGTGGTTCATTTCAGGACTTTGAACAGTCTGCTTTACATTTTTTCATTTTTAAACCAAGCTTATGATGGAAAGTTGAAATCCTTCCTACTAGCACACTTCAACAACACCTACCTAAAGTTTAGGATCTGAAGCAGATTGTTTTAGTGGCTGTTCGAACACATTTGACCACATAAGCATTTACTCTTCAACGATTATTTTTTGACTACACTCATAAAATATATATTTTGCTGCTTGTTCAAACTTATTCAAGATGAGATGAAACAACACAATTCTTAAGCTCTTTTAGGACAACTTATTTTTTTGTCTTCAGTCATATATTTTTTTTAAGTACCCCTAGTCATGATCAGAAAGCTTATGCTAGCTTTTAGCATCATCCACTAATGATGGGACCAAAATACATCTTAATACCAAGTGTAAACAGGGCCATATAGCCTAAACCTTGACAAGTGTAGACCAATGGACATATTTATGATACAAGCAGTTGGCAAAAATGAAACCTTAAATACTTGAGTGTTATTAATCATGTTAAGCCCTTTCACAAGCTTATTTGATATTTAATTTTTGGTTTGTGTCCACAAAGAAAGTCATGGACAGAAGAAGTCATGTGAGGTGAAATCAATGAGCACTCATAATTTTCCTCTGACTGAACCGAGAGTGCGCGCGAGAGAGTGTGTGTGTGTGTTTGTGTTGTGGGTGGGTTAAACCAGTGAACTGCGCGTGATATTTTTGTCCGTAGTGTAGGAGTAAATGAGAGTGTGAAAGCTTTTTTTCTCTCTGCAGGCCGCGTCTGTCTGTCTCACTCCTCGCGGCCATCAATCCGATGAGGGCCGCACGGGGAGCGAGCAAACGCGGCGTGTGTGGGGGTTGCGCGGAGAGGGGGCCGCGCATGTTTTGTTCTCCTCCAGGTGCACGGCTATCAGAAACGATTTAAACGCAGCTCTGCCCCGCATGGCGACGTGAAGGCCGTCAAAATCTGTATATCCGCGCAAATCAGATTCGTTAGCATGCAATTGGGGGTGCGTGTGCACGTGCGAAATGATGGCCCACGATCACAGGGACGCGGCAAAGGCTCCTTCAGTCTTATCAACATCACCCAGACCCTTCTGTGCTCACGTCTGCAGCTCTGTCCAAAACACACACACACATACACACACACAGCTATAGGGCGCCGCTCTGGCCTCTCGCTCAAGCGACGGGGCGCGCGTGGAGAGAGAGCGCGCGCGGTAACCAGGGCGATGGTTGATAAGATATTCGCTCCCCCACGGTTCATTCGTTCCAGGGGAACGGGAGCACGGCGCTACTATGGTAACGGCAGAGCGAGATGTTGCGCTATAATTGGTGCAGTGCTGCGAGCAGCATAGCGGCACTTCCAGGTGCGCGTGTCAGCGCGCAGGAGCCACGATATTACACTCCCGCTGGGAGACGGCGGAAAAGCACAACGTGTCCGGTTCTCATCTCTTCCATCCTCCTGCTCCCCCGTATTTCTCTGTCCTCTTTATTTTAGCAACAAAATAATGACAGCGGGCTTGTGTTTGATGAAGTGAATTCGGTCAAACTGTACTCCTAATTTTGCCTGACCATGTGAGTATTAAAGTCGAATGTCATGTTCTTTAAAGTGTTCACGGCATTTAAAACTGTTAAATAAGTAACATAGATATTTACCTCAGGCTGGTGCAAAACAAAACATAAGGCTAACTTTTTAAAGGGTTAGTTCACCCAGAAATGAACATTCTTGGACCTCTAGATTTCTTTCATTTGCTGAACACAAAAGAAGATATTTTGAAGAAAGCTATTTCTTTAAGTTTTAAGCACCAATTAAGCAATTAAAATACTTTATTCTTGACATTAGAGTTCAAATACACATACAGGAAGAAAATACAATAAATATATTTGGAAATTATTAGGTTATTATTATGTCCTCGTGTTCTCTCTTTCTTCTCAGATATATTATTTATTTTTCTGAAGTGGTGTTTTAGTTTTAGTGGCATAGAAACAGGTGACTGGTGGTTCATTTCACCCCAATCCCTTATTATTAAAATACCGATGGTTCAGTTATAATTAAATGTGATGCTTAAAAGAAACATATTTTCTGGTAAATGATAGGCCTATAGCTTAATTAAATTCTAGATTACTCCAAGCATGTTTATTTTACTGTAAATGATTAGTAAATCATTTAAATCACTAAACAGAGATTATTAGGCTATTAGTCATAACATTAGTAAAATATTATATAATATTGTTTTATCCAATTTATTGTGGTAATAAAATTATCCCAGCAGGCTTGTGTTTAATTAAATCAGCTTTAATGTATCAGTGTGCCTAAATTTGTAAAGTAGCCTTTCCGAGGAACATTCGTCCTACAATGAAGAATAGACATTTCTTTAAAGTGTAATTTGAAACTTTTGACATTTTTATTCAGATTAGGTTTCAAAAATAAAACACAATAATTCTAAAAATAGGTTATTTATTGACAGTGATGTTACGTGGATGGTTCCATTCCTTTATCAAATTCTATACACTGCAAAAAATCTTATTTTTAGTCTAAACATCTATATTCTTAAATCAAGAATTTAGAATTTTTCTAGACAAGCAAAACTTATTGTCTTGATTTAAGAATTAATTGGCAAGAAGGTCGATGTTTCGAGCCTCGGCTGGGTCAGTTGGCATTTCTGTGTGGAGTTTGCATGTTCTCCCCGTGTTAGCATTGGTTTCCTCTGGGTGCTCCGATTTCATGTGGTGTAGGTGAATTGGGTAAGCTAAATTGTCCGTATAGTGTATGTGTGTAAATGAGTGTAGATGGATGTTTTCTAGAGATGAGTTGCAGCTGGAAGGGCATCTGTTCGTAAAAAAAACATGCTGGATAAGTTGGGGGTTCATTCCGCTGTGGCGACCCCAGATTAATAAAGGGACTAAGGCAAAAAGAAAGAAGAAATCAAAAACAAGATTATTTTTCTTAGCCCATTGGCAGATTATTTTGCTTGTTTTAAGAAAAAATCTCAAATTTCACAATCTCAATTTGTGCACATTATTTCTCAGAACAAGACAATATTTTTTGGTAACACTATTTCGATGGTCCATTTGAGTATTAGTATCTGTGGATACTGACATTCAACAGACATTTAACTGACTAAGAAACTTTGCAAGTACATGTCAATTTACACTAACCCTACCCCTAACCCCAACCTAACAGTCTACTTATAATCTAATGAGAATTAGTTGCAATGTAACTTAAATTCAACAAACGGACCATCAAAATAAAGTGTGACCTATTATTTACTTGTCTAGAAAATGCTTCTTGATTTACTTTAAGAATTTATAGATATTTGGACTAGAAACAAGATAAAACCTTTAATCAAGCTATTAAAATGTTCTTTACACTATAAAAAAAATGTTTGTTTTTTTTTCAGTGAAATGTTCTAAAAGGTGTTTAATAGCAGAGATATACTAATATAATAGTGTACAGAGTGCAAAACCACACAAAAGTGAGCCATAGCTAGGGCCAGACAGAATCTGAGGACATTTTTTGCTATTTCTGTGGTGAATTTTGTAAAAACAAATCTGCGATTTTATGCGAAATGATTTTGGCAGTATCATACCTAAAAACTTAATATATGAAATAAAAAAGAACACCTTTTAACTCCTTTTTGTTTACAATGCAAATCCAATTAGATCCACTTATTTGGTAAACATATAATATAATATAATATAATATAATATAATATAATATAATATAATATAATATAATATAATATAATATATATCTACTTAAAGACGGAAAATATAACTTTCCATTGGTATTGTACACACTTTTACACAAGTAAATAAATAAACTCCATGGTGGACTAAAAATCTGCGGATTTCTGTGCACGCAGATTCCGCGTGGGCATAGCCATAGCCCCTCCCTCTCCCAGATACTTAAAAAGGGCGGGAACTAATGCAGTAATTCCTGATTAACATGGCATATTTACTGTATATTCAATATTTCCTGCTGTATTTTCAATGTTGTTGAATGGAAGTCAGAGGTGATTCAGTGATTACTTATTTCAGTGTAAACAATACCAGCAAAGTTTCACATGCAGCCGTGTTGCCGTTCGTTTCCATAGAAACAAATAATTTTGAGTCTGAGGCGTCGGACGTAAACCACCCTCAGCAGAGTCCCAAAGTTCTTATTTACCCATAATTATGGTAATTCCAACATGACGTGTACGCTACATAATTTGGCTATTTACAGTGGTGCGTCCAATCAGAATTGTGAGCCATTTGATGAACTTGAAGAATCAACCACTAATTCACAAGGGGGGGAACAATCACACGCTGTCATTTGAGTTCATTTAAAGCACACACTGGAAGAGGGACGTGTAATTTTGGCTCCATCTGCAAAAATACCCAACGTTTTGAAGTGAAACCTCACAGGGTGACAGTGGCTTTCGCAGGCCAATCTAGCAGAACGGAGGCTCAGGAGAGGGCTATCACCACAGACGGAAAGAGAGATTTCTTTTTCCTCTCTTGGAGATTGCCGGTCCCCCTCACCCCCCTTTGTCCAGGCAGTGTCTGGCTTTAATTGCGTACGGTGGCAGGGAAACGCTGCTGGCCACGGTCAGGTCTCTCGGAGAGGAAGCCATCTAATTCATCCCCCCCTCCTTTTCCACGCCGCAAACACGCAAGCCGCACAGCTGACGCCGAGCTGAATCTCCTGCGACCTTTTCTCTAGATTTTCACTCCTTTGTCAAACACAGGCAACGCATAAGACGACATCTTCCATGTTTGCACACACAAAATAGTAAAATAATCGCACAAAATGTCAACATTTTACACTCTTGTAATCCTCTCTGGCTTAGTGGACATGATGCAGTATTATTTTTTGGTGTAACCTCTACTACACTGCACAATAGGAGTATGTTTTGTCATGTGATGTGACAGAACTACATCCCAATATAACTAGATTAGTCCTGTATAACTGACAATGTGACACTGATTAACATCATTGCGCATTAGTAAGTAGTAGACAGCTTTGTTGACTATGATGTTAGAGCTAGTTTTATTGCCTTTGTTATGACCTTTGGTCTTGGTATGCCAAGGTTTCCCATTGGTTGATTGATTTTTTCCTAAACATATGGCTTTGGTTTCATAATGAGGCATTGAATGGATAGTACACTCCAAATGACAACATTATTCACTCTTAATGAAGGGCAATATGGGCCAAAACATCAGTTCACCTCACAACTTTAACAACAATACAATATAAAAACTTAGAATGTATATGGTGAGACAGCCATATTGGGACCTGTCATACACCTGGCTCATTGTGGCACTGGGCCACATTGGTGCAAGTTTTTTTTTTTTGCTAGTTTCAGCCCAGCGCAGGGTAGGGTTGGGTATTGTTTGGGGTTATTTCGACACTGGTGCTAAATCGATACTTTTAAAACGAGACCGGTGCATAAACAGTGCCTAAACTGATACTTTTGAGCCACAAAATTATGGAGGATGACTCTAGAAAAATATTTTATTTGACAAAAATTTCTTTAAACATTTTAATTGAACAATATAATTGGTTTAAAGCATACATCAATTCATATTTTATATATTTAAATTGAATTGCATTAATATATTCCTTTGGATCATTTGTTTGTTAGCATGAATGCAAGATTTGAATTATGCAATTAACATTACAATAGCTTACTACTAACCTGTGGAAATGCTGTCATCAAAATAAGGGAACATGGACATGGACATCAGTAATCTAATAATTTGCCTTAATCTGAATAAGACAGTAATATAATTAAGGTGTTAACATGATTTGCTTTTTGAATGTTCCATTATCCCGTTTTACATGTCCAGCGGCAGAGTAACAGCTTGTTTATTCATGCTCGTGCAAAGGATGAGACGGACTAACGTTCTTTTACTTCGGTAACACTTTATTTCGGTGGTCTATTTGAGTATTAGTAGACTGTCTACTTATTATCTGTTGATTCTGACATTCAACGGACATTTAACTGACTATAAGAAACTTTGCAAGTACATGTCAACTTACACTAACCCTAACCCCAACCCCCACCCTAACCCCAGTCCAACAGTCTACTTATAATCTAATGAGAATTAGATGCAATGTAACTTAAATTCAACAAACGGACCATCAACATAAAGTGTGTCCTTTACTTATTTTCGTGTAGACCATAACGAGGTGTATTGTGGGTAGTGTAGTTTGACACATGCATGCTGGATGATGTTAGCTCGCTGTGTGCGGTGCAGTTGAAGCAGAGGAAGAAAGTTTTATTCGGCTTTGTTTTATGTTCACTCAAGTTATTCCACCAGGACGCTGGTTGCACTGTGGACCTGACAACACAAAAATATGCAAAAGAAGGGTATGCCTTGATTACTTTTGTCCGTCTCATCATTTGCACGAGCATGAATTAACGAGCTGTTACTCTGCTGCTGGACATCGTGAAACAGGCGTTACGTGCAACTTTTGTAAAGCGTCTGCTTCACGTTGCTGTGTCTGAATACTTGCTTGTAAAATACAGCCATACTTTAGAACACTTAGTTTAAGCAAATTTGATGAACGCGAACATGCATGTTGATGACTCTGATGGGAGTCGTTTACCGGATGCGCTTACTGCAGATTTAAAAAGCAATCTAGAAAAACAAAAGCCCTTGCGGCGGTCTGATTTTTACCACATTTTCACATTTTACCACATTCTCAGTCATTTTACTGTTTATTTTATTTTTTGCATTCTCTTTATGTATTACCCACTTTCTGGAACTGTTCTTCACCAGACTCAAACCCCATCGTCGAGGGCAAGTCGGTCTCAATCTGGCGACGTACATGGCGAGCCACTGGACAAACTGGTAACAGCTGGAAAGCCCTCCAAATGGAGGCAGTGGTCAGCTGGTAAGCGTAAAAAGGAACGCCATCGTACTGCCCCTTAGATTTTTAAGGATGAAATGCAGCCATACGTACTTTTGGCTACATAATTCACCATCTCCAGAAATGTTTATAGGGGAATGTACGAACAGAATGAGCCTATGTTGGAAATAGACTGCGCCATTGACCAACTAAAAGCTATCACAGTTGCATGTTTTTTGTTGTTTTTTTTTATAAAGAGTGTGTTAGTAATACGCACCTATAGGTGGGTTCACAATATGTGTACACACTCGGAAATTCATTCATTCATTTTTCTTTGTCTCTTTATTCATCCACAGCAGAATAAACTGCCAACTTATCCAGCATATATTTTACACAGCGGGTGCCCTTCTAGCTGCAACCAAGTATTGGGAAACATCCATATACACTCATTTACACTCATACACTTCAGCCAATGTAGTTTATTCAATTCATCTATACCCACATGTCTTTGTACTGAACCAGAGCCTGAGATAGAGACTAAGCTAAAGGAAAATTAATGAATGAATGAACTTTATAGATGTACCATCACTATCATATTAGTAATTATTGAATAGTCCTTAAAGGGGTAATTCACCCAAAATGAATATTAACTCATTATTTACTCACTCTGAATTTATTCTGAACATGTGATGTTTTTTTTTATTGGTGAACATAAAATAATATTTTGAAGATATTTTGAAGAATGTTGGAAACAAAAACAAATTGATGGTTCCCTCTGTCTTGTAGGAGGAAAATGCTAAGGAAGTCAATTCAGACTAACAACGTTTTGATTACAACATGACAAAGAAACTCCCAAAGGTTTCAAACAAGTGGAGGATGAGTAAATGATGAGCTATGGGTGAACTATCCATTTAAGGCTATTTAGCACAGCGAAAATTTTAAATAAATAGTTTAATATTTATTTGTTATTTTTAATGTGATTTGCATTCACTGTGCTTCGCTGTAGTTCCTTCCCTCATTAAAGCCAATATGTACACTGTGTCTTTGCTCAAAAGGTTTTCATGCTTATGTTTTGACAAAAACTTTGTGGGAAAATCTCTGTGGGAAAGATATATGGGAGACATACTGCAAAAACTAGTGCTACTAAAAAGCACTAATCCATTCTTCAAAACAAAGAGACATAGATATCTGCAACTACATGGGGGTAAGCAAATGATGATACAAGGCTCAGGTGTCCCTATAATGTATCTATGAAGTTTCAGCTGTAAATACCCGATAAACAATGTACTTTACCATGTCAAATTTGAAGTAAAAACTTGCTATTTCCTTGTATGTCTATTTAAATGCAAATATTTGCAAACAATGCCAAATGCTGCTTTGTTTGTTTGTTTGTTGTTTTATGCATGTGTGCGTCAAAAGTTTTCTTTTGTGGAACGAGAAATCAGGTTACTGCCCTCTGGAGGTGCGAAAAGACAAATCCTCTCAAGCAGGCATAGAACTTGTGCTCCTGAACTAGTTGGCTGCCATCTGTTTGGTGTGTTCACAGGTAGAATTTTGGTCCAGATTGGATCAGATGCCAGCAAACTCGATTGGTTTTCGACGGCACTAGTTGTTTGGTATCGACTTGGTGTGTCCTCACCTTTAGTACATGATGTAAGTACAGAAATATCAAGCTTTAAAGGGTCACAAAACATCAAAACACATTTTTTGAGATGTTGACAGTCATGTTGCTAAAACATACCCATGTTGCTAAAAACACTATTAGGACACATATATTTTCACATATATTAAAAGTGAAAACTGGTTGTTTTTGGGTTACTTCGAACAAATTCCTTCTTCTGGTTTAAAAAGAAATTTAGAAGCTGCGTCAGTCTTGAGATCCTAGTGTAACTTCCAGTGTGGAGATGGGCTGTCTGTACCAGCCAGTACAACGTGACGTCTTTGAGTTTTCAGCATTAATTCATGAGAAAGACTTGATTCGAACCAATCAGCGCGCTCTATTGTGAATGAGGTGCAATTTCATTAATATGCATAATGTAGCTTTCAAGACTGTTTTTACCTGTTACAGTGTTCAGATGGCAGAGAAACACCACGTTGTGTTGCCAACCGTAATCAAAATAGGTGGAAGAAGAAGAATTGTTCGGAGACATAGGTCGTCATTGTTGCGTTTATAAATGTGCCACAACAAAGTTTTTCTTTCCATCCCCCCACTATGAGAGCGCAATTGGTGTGTGGACCCACGTGTGTGGATTACAGTGGTCTGCTAACACGAGACACAAATAGGTTTGTAAGAAACATTTTTTACGCAAGAGCTTTTCACTTTCCACTTGTCTCCTTTAAAAATAAAACGTGGTTCCAGTTTGTGTTGATTGTCCTGTCTCTACAGATCTGGTAAGTGTGTGTTCAATGTTTTTTCTATATGTTTGTTCAGAGGCAAAGTTAGTTAGTGTTATCAGCAGTAATCTTTCAGTTTTTGAAGACATACCTTAGTCAAAATTATTTAGTTACCAAGTTTACAGTACGTTAATATCACTACAATATTATGGACTGAAAGATCCGCTGTAAATGCTGCTCTCTGAACGAAAACAACTTAATCAAACTATTACTGTTGCTAAGGATTTTTGCCGCATTTTGTGACAGTCTATACACACATGGCTGTTTGACGGCATGCAGTATCAAATTCCATTAAAACTACACTATTCCAGCAGTTCCTTGTATCCAATATCTTGTTTGTCATGGAGGGCATACATGAAATGTAACTAAATGAAAGTGAAAGTGCCAAACTGCAGTTAAAGTCGACAAATTAAGAATGAAACATCCGAAATCACATGAAACTCTGGAGAAAATGTGGATATCCCGGTGACACAATGATGTTATTCAAATTATGTGTTATAACATGTAAATTGGGATCATGAAAGGAACATTCAAAAAGAAAACTCATGTAAACACATGGCTTAAAGGGCACATACATTAACCCTTTTTAAAGATTTTATATCACTACTATGGTTGTTCTGAGTGTGCCAGTCTAGGTTTAGATCAAAACACAATTCAGATTGTTTTATTATAATGTGTTAAAAAGTGTCATTTTGGGGGCGTGTACACAGGTCGCTGTTTTAGGGGTGTGTTGCTTCACATGCAAATTAGTTTTGACTTCCCGCCAATCTTAACAAGGGGGCGGAGCCAAGAGCGCCCCCAGCAACACAGGCAGACAGAGAGAAGCAACATGAGTGAGAGGACCAGCATTCAGACGTACGTGTACGACCCGGACTCAGACACGGAACAAGCAGAGACCACTGTTGAGGAATCAATAATCCAAATGAGCCAGAATGTGTCAGAGTTGTAGTTACAAAATCATTTATGTCTTTGTCCAGTTTTACAGCCGCTATGTAACGCCGCATGCATCATCCGTAATGCGTTTGATAAAGTTCGGCAAATCAGAGTTCTACAAACAAATACAGACAAGACATAAAGATATCCACTAAGATAAACACTGCATTGGTATGATTTATATGCAAAAGGGATCGCGGATTGTTGGAACTGATCCGTTTTTCAAAAACCATTTACTCGCGAATCCCGAGTGGAATTGTCCCGCATTCTCAAAGCAGTCTGCGCAAACATAGGACAGTTTATGTACGTTTTCAGGCACCTGGTCGTTAAAGATAAAACTCAGCCACTTAAGGGCGTACTCACACTATGTATAGTTGCCTTTAACCGGGCAAAAGCACGCTAGTCTCCCCTTCCGTCTCCCCGGACGGCCCGCGGTCTTATTGCATTCGGGCCTGAGCACGCTTATGTCATCTGATGCGCTGTTCAGTGTAAGAGAAGCGCTCGCGGAGATTTCAGTGAGATTTCTTGTTATGATTATATCGTTTTAGTCGTTTGATATGCAGTGACACACAGTCAATATTCTGTCAATAAATCCATATGAAACAGTCCCCAAAAGTCACGTCTCCTCTTCAGTTTGGGGCTCAGGCGCGCTTTGCACTATCACTACAAGCGTACCGCACCAAAGCCCAAGTGAACAGGGCTCAACCAACCGGGCCAGGGCCGGCCAACTGTACCGTGCCTGAGCCCGATTCAGCGCACTTGAGTACGCCCTTAAGCCTGTGTTGCTCATTTCCAGGAAGACAATGAAGGCTCTTGTGTTGAGCCTTGCATCCAAAAACAGCGCAAGGGTGTTCCTTTGGTGGCATTGCTTCGACTCACACTAAGAAAATGGCGGACGTGAAACAAGAAACTTATGCAAATATGGTAACGCGCGCCTGTCAATCAATATGGGTGGGCGGGGGGACCGCACTCCTACGTAAGGTTGCGGTCGATCTCAAAACCGCTCCAATTGGTCCACCGTTTTTATGTTGTTAAATTGAAAAAAAAGGACTGGGTGTGTTTATATCACCCCAAAATGACCGTCTATACACTATAACTACACATATGACTGTCCAAACAGCTTAAAAAGTAGATTTTTCATCAAAGGTGCCCTTTAATTTGTGCTGGAACACCCCTGAAATCTGATCCAGCACTTCATTTTACCGATCCTCCTCCTCACACGCACCACCGCCCGCTCTTTATTTTATTCCATGACTCCCCAACCTCTTCACTTTCACCTCTCCCTCCTCGGGTAACATGCTGGATCCGTTACCCTGATCTGTTCCGGGACCTTGCAATTCGCAAATTAAGCACAGCGTAAACAACCTTAATAATATTATTGTCTTATTCAGATTAAAACAAATAATTCGATTACTCATTTCCATGTAAACGTAGTCATGGTCTATTTCCCCTGTGTCTGTGTTTGTTTTGCTTAATGAAACTCCCCTTTTCATGCAAACCCTTCCCTCGTTCGCTTCTCGACACATCTACCTTAGCAAAGCTGGTCTCACCCACTTTCCTGACTTTCTTCAAACTTAAGGTTTGAGACAGACATCCCAACATGGGAAAAGTAATTTCTGGGAGGGGCATAGATTATTTGCGAGAAGTTACGGGAGAATTGGGGGGCTTTATTTGCGGGAGACTCATGGATGTTCCAGGAGACTTGGGATGTCTGTTTCATGGCCCTTTAAATAGGAAAAAATATCAAAACTCTTTTTTTTTGTTTTCATTGAGCAAGATTCTAATTGTCTAATATGATTCAATGAGGCCACCACGGCGGCATAGTGGGTAGCACGATCGCCTCACAGCAACAATGTCCGAGTGCTCCGGTTTCCCCCAAAAGTCAATAGACATGTGCTATAGGTGAATTGGGTAGGCTAAATTGTCAGTAGAGTATGAGTGTAAATGAGTGTGTATGGATGTTTCCCAGAGATGGGTTGCAGCTGGAAGGGCATCTGGTGCGTAAAACATATGCTGGATAAGTTGCCAGTTCATTCCACTGTGGCGACCCCGTTAAAGGGACTAAGCCGAAAAAGAAAATGAATGAATGAACGATTCAATGATTTATCTTAAGCTAGGCTAAGCTAAAAGTGCTTCCGCCAGATCTGGAGATCAGCTAATTGTATTCAAAATCTCAATTCAACTGTTTAATGAGCCTGGAAATAATTTAAAAATAAGAAATAAATAATTAAATAAATAAATAAATAAATAGTGTTCTTTTAACACTTACACATGTACAAGTGAATTTTGCATAACAGGTCCTCTTTCACAGTCAAGTTAATTGGCAAAGTGTCAAAAAAAAACCTCAGCTGTGGTCAGTGTTAAAATCACATCTTCTGTGGCCGTCATACATGATGATGTCATGTTTCTTAGCCTTGGGAACTGTGAGAGGTCCATCTGGCTTCTAATTGGACACTGCCGCTATCCAACAATCTCCTCTCCAAACCAATCAATACACAGCATTTACCGACGGGAATTACGGCCCATTCGACAATTACACCCTAATGCAGTGAGACACGTGTGCGCACACAAATCAACATGAGCCTTGCTCTGCTTGACCAGTGGGTACGTCGAAACCAGAGTGAAACCTGTTTCATATTCACAATAACACGAACTCAGAATGTTTTTGTGTGTTTGTGAGGTTATATTTGCTGTTGTTGTAATACGACATGAGCGTTCGGTCTCTCTCTGATGGTATGGTGCAGGGCAATGGGAGGTGAGAGGGGCGGTCAGGCACTTTCCAGATCTGGGGGATGGGTGCTTGTGTGTGTGTGTGTGTGTACACAGTTTTCACCTCACTGCTCGAGTCACCAACAGAGCCTATTAAAGCCAGCGGCCTTCTCCAACAAAGAATGACTGCCAATTACAGCCGCCTGTCCTCTCTCTCTCCTCTCTCTCTCTCTTTCACTCTTTCTCTCTCTCTTTTCTCTTCCTCTCTGCCAGTTTCTCCATTTCAGTGTCTTGCTTCTCCACTCCTGGGCCATCATGCCTCTCTCTGTCTATCTGTCTTTAACATTTATTTGCTACAACCCATCAATGTGATCTCTACATGCCTCTCTGCTGTCGGTGGCAGTAGGAAACAGTCTTCCTCTTAAAACTAGATTTCGGAGTCGTGTTTTTCAGTCCAAAATGCTGCCACTCAGCTAGGATGGTTTTCGGGATGTTTTTATGTGGTTGCTAGGGTGTTGCTAGGTGTGTTTTTTTTTTCATGTGTCTTTATTATAGTCCCCCATTTAGGTGTTCTGGTTAGTTGTCAGGGGACTGCTATGAAGAATCTTTGAATGATTTTTAGCATATTGTCATGTGGTTACTAGGGCATTGCAATGTAGTTTGCACTGTATGTCTGTGAAGTTTCCATTATTCTGGTTTTCTGGTTGCCAGGGCACTGCTATGAAGTTACTAACGTGTTCCTGCAGATTTTTAGTTATTGCTATAAAGGTTTGGGTGATATGTTAAAAATAAATAAGTATATTTACATTTAAATAATGAATTAAATAAATAAACAAGCAAATAAAATATTTTTGGCTGAATTTTCATAACTGGTATATCTCAGTATTTAGAATAGTTTTATATTGTGATTAAATTCTGTATATTTCAATGTTCACTCCTTTTCAATGAAACTAATGTTCACAATACAACTACTAAAATAAATATAAGCCTAGTGAATGTAACTACACGCTAGGGCTGTGCAATTAATCGAAAAAAAGAGAAAAAAAAACGATTTAAGCACATGCAATTTCTAAATCGTGTAAGGCTGCAATTTTATTTATCTATTTATTTAGATTTTTATTCAGAATATGTTCTTGTGTGCATGATTTTAATATGCTAACCAATCAGAGCTGACGCAGCACACCGGGCAATTACAGCTAAGCTGAGTGGGAGATAGATGTTAACCAATCAGAGCTCACTTCGTGCACAACGATGTTGAGCTGGAGAACCGAATAGGCGGTTTTGATTTACGTTAGTTTTTGTTTATTGTTATGACTGGAATTGAGGTTAGTTAATCTTTATTTTTTCATGTTGTCTGTTTTTAAGACAATTTATTACAGTTTTGTTTATCAAGCAGTTAGTACTACTGTGTACAGTGTTTTTAACTAGAGTTGAGGTTAGTTCATCTTAGTTTATTTTTATTCATTAAACTTAAAACTGTTATTTCATTGTGAAATGTTTTGTTATGCTCTTCTTGTGCACTGAATACATTTAGACTGTAGCTTGTTTGAGCAAAAACAGTTGGCAAAATCGCTAATAAAATTGCAATATTCGTTCCAAAAAATCACAATATGATTATTTTGTCCATACTGCACAGCATTGCTACACGTTATACTACAAGTTATGCACAAGAAGGGTTAAAATCATAAACAAAACTACGTTTTAAAGCAGAAGTTTTCACTTATTTAACCTTTCTTACAGTTGCTAGGGCTATCATATAAAAACATTTTTTCTAAAATTTTCTACATATATCACGTTTATTATCGGACGAAAAATGTATTCGCAAAATGTTTTATTCAGACTAGCAGCGACTTTGTAGCTGCTCGTCACTCTGAGTGGCGACCTGCCTCAAATGCTGGTCTGTGTAGGTATATACAGCACGAATACAACCAGCCTCTGAGTGAGCTGAGAGAGGATCATGTGAGCTGTACTGCTACTCCTATTGGCCGTCACTCAAGAAAGTCGCTTTTCAGTTGCATATGCATGAAGGATTCTCAACTTTGTCACCTGGTCGCCAACTGTTGCTGTCGCTCTGGTAGACTGAGGTTTATATACTGTATCTTATCATATCTGAGGTTCTCATATCTGCCACCTAAACTCTGGAACAGCCTTACTAGCACAGTTCGAAGACACACCCTGTCAGTTTAAAACTAGATTAAAGACACATCTCTTTACATTAGCATACACATAAAACACTAATGCTCTTGAAATCCAAATCCTCTAAAAGATTGTTAGTCTGCATTATTTTGAGCAACCAGAGCCGGGCACGCTTCCCAAAAGACATAATAATTTGAATGACATCTGCGCTTATGTTAGTTTGTTTTTTTACTATTCCTGAAGTTTCCATAATCCTGGACCACGCTGTATCCTGAGCAGCTGCTGTGGTGGTCATGGAGGAGTGGAGAGCATGAGACTGATCCCTGTAAGACCTCAGTGACAGACGAGTCCTCGCATCGTTCCTGAAGGGGCCAGCCTGTTCACCAGCCTGTGACCCCCCATCTGCGTTTTCTCCATGATGGACGTCCAGCGTTCTCCAGCCTCCGGCACCTAGACTGAAGCTCTGCACAAGACGTTTGGCCATAGGAGAATTGGTCATGCCCCGCTGAGCCTGGTTTCTCTTGAGGTTTTTTAATTCTTCACTTTCGCCAATTGGTGAAATTTTTTTCCTTGCCACTGTCGCCACTGGCTTGCATGGTTCAAGACTTATAGGGCTGCGCATCGATGGATTAATCTTCAGTGTTTGGACACTCAGCAGTAAACCTATGACCTTTGACGTTTAATCTACATTGTAAAAGCGCTATACAAATAAAGATTAATTGAATTGAGTTAAAGCGTGTCTATTTCATTTCACCATTAAAATGGCATGTATAAGCGTTTTATTGACCCTTTCGTCTACTTATGTATAATCAATGGCATGCATGGGTAATGAAATTGAGCATTTATCTTTTATACTGTTAAGCTAGCCAAGTTAGCTTATGTGCTAGCATAATCATACATATACCGTTAGCCTCCTGGCTACAAAAAGCTAACGCAGTTCTGATTGGCCTCACAAAAAGGTATCACACTAACAGCTTTTGATCAGGCATTCACCACAGACGATCCTTTAGGGGTTCCTAAGTGGACTCGATTGCGGGTGTTGCTAGATCGTATACGGTTGCGGCTGGAAGTTAACGAGAATTAATTATATTATTTATTAAATTTTCCATGAATTGTATTTTATTAATGTCTATCCCTACCCCAACCCTAAACCCAACCGTCACAGTACTGTAAAAATATTAATTATTGTTATACAGTGTCATTAAAAATGCTGCTATATTCATGTGCTTCTCGACGATCCCATATCCATTCTAGATTACACACCACACTGGAAGTCGCTCCGGAGGTTGTAGTGTGAATGAGGCTTATCCGAGCTCCAAAATGCTCAGCTGCTTGACGCATGGTTGCGAAGGCGCTCGTACATTTAAGTTCAGTCATCTTATCGGAAACTCGCATAAAAGGCTCTGACAGCGAAAATTAAACATTTTCACAACTTTCTAACATTTACAGATGAACCTGTCTAGTGAATGTTACACACTGATGAAACAGCACGTCAGCAGTCTTATGAGTTTATTTAAACTTCATAATATCAAGCACGATTTATATTTAGGACAAATTTTATTTGTGCTCATTTATGACAGAAGATCACCTTGTGCCCTCCATTTTTTTCCAAATAGACTCCATAAAACTCCTGAGGTACTTTTATTTATATTCTTCATTTTGTTTGCCTGGCTTGCATAACTTCCATTAGTCTTTGTATACTATAATTTACAGTATTTATTATAATTCTTTTGTATTTAATTATAATCTCATGGCATAACTAATTATTTTCTTGTGATTGTTTTTAAATTACTTATAAAATTGCATCCATCTGTAATTGCAACCATCGTCTGTAGCTTTAAAGTGTGAAATCAAAATTTACAATGTTTACTTTCCTAGCGCATATTGTTATTCTTTATTGTGAACAATAATCCGTGCACGTTAATCCCCCCCCCCAAAAAAAACTTTAGTGTCTGACCTTTGTATTTGCTTGGAGTGGCGGTCCTTTTCTGTTGACATCAGTGTGACAGCTTCAGTCGCAATATCTCTAACCACACTCCATGTTAGTTTTCATTCATCCATTCTTTTTCTTCTTAGCTTAGTCCCTTTATTAATCAGGGATCTCCACAGCGGAATGAACCACCAACTTATCCAGCATAAGTTTTACACAGTGGATGCCCTTCCAGCTGCAACTCATCACTGGGAAACACCAATACACATTCACACACATACACTACGGACAATTTTAGCTTACCCGATTCACTGAACTTGTGGTGGAAACCAGAGCACCCAGAGGAAAGCCATGCGAATGGGGAGAACATGAAAACTCCAAACTTCACACAGAAATGCCAACTGACTCAGCTGAGGCTCGAACCAGTGACCCTCTTGCTGTGAGGTGATATCGCTACCCACTGCGCCACCACGCCGCCCTCTACTCAATATTCTGTTTCAGTTAGAAGTAGCTCAATCAACATACTAAGGTAAAATTCAGCAACTTGAGGTTCACAGACTTTAAATTGTGCAAGCCTTTTATATTTTAATGGACTCTTACTGGCTGTCAGTGTTTTATTGTTCATTAGCTGGGAAAAATCATTCTGAATGTGAATATGACATCATTCCTGAGCTGTTATACATTCAGAATGATTGTAAGAGCTGTATCTTTATCATTATCTCTCTGGTATAGTTGTCGTGTTTGGTGTGAATGGGTCTTTAGGGTCGGGACACGCCAAGCCAATGGTCGGTTGACGGGCCAATGGTGGCCATCTGTTGGGCTAGTTTGTTTGGTGTATTCCACACATCGCCTCACGTTGAGCTCAGGTTGGCTGGAGTTTGTCCGATTCAGCATGTAGAATCAGCATTGGTGCTATCAGACAAAAACTGAAGCGGCAAAACCAAGCAAATGATGCAAATCAGGAAGAAACACAAAGGGTGTACTCACACTATGTACAGTTGCCTTGAACCGGGCCGAAGCATGCTTGTCCCCCATCCCATCTCCCCCGACGGCCCGCAATCACATTACATTCGGGCCTGAGCATGCTTACATCATCGATGATGCGCTGTTCAGTTTCAGAGAAGTGCTCTCACTCAGCACAGTGGAGATTTCTTTATATCATTATATCGTTTTAGACGTTTGATATGCAGTGACACACAGTCAAATATTTCACTGAACAGATCAGTCACTTTTGACACTCATAAACAATCATAAAGTCCTCGTGCTGCAGGAATTAGCAGGTATGCTAAAGGTGCAGCTGTCGTGCAGAGAGGAGTTTGCGTTTTTAATAATCTACGATTATCCGCAATATTCATTGAACAGTAAGAGTGATTAATAAATCCATATGAAATAGTCCCCAAAAGTCACGTCTCTTCTTCAGTTTCGGGCTCAGGTGCGCTTTGCACTCACACTACAAGCGTACCGTCCCTATGCCCAAGTGAACCGCGCTCTGGCACACCTCTTCAAACCAGGCCAGGGTCGGCCAACTGAACCATGCCTGAGCCCGATTCAGAGCACTTACACTTCTCAAACGATCCGGGAAACGGGCCTGGGCACGGTTCAGATAGCATAGTGTGAGTACGCCCAAAGAAGCCAGCTGTTTTTTTGTTTCCATTTTTAAATCTTTGTAAGGGATATTAATTATCAACATATTTGCACAACAAAGTACTGTATGCAGCACTAGTTCCTGTTTCCCTTTGTGAAATGACTGTGACGTATCGGTGACTTATGGAATACTGTTTCCGGGTCCAAGCCGCTACTCATTTGAATTGAGAAAATGTTCGTTTATGAACCTTTTTTAGTCCTATCACACATTAAAGTGAATTTTAAATGAAATCATGGTGTACACAACAGCATCTGCATCACAAATACCAACATTTTAACAATAAAAAAAAAAATCTTTTGTATGGCTCGAAAACAATAAGTCCTCACAGGGAATGAACGGTTCATTTGCATGCGCACATTTGTGCAGGTGGAGTAGAAGATTAGTTTTTTCAATTCTTCTATTGGGTTTGAGTGATCATCACATGAAAGACAGAAGCCAATCATATGCACAAAGAGCCAGAAAACTATTTGATCCCTTCATTTCTCGAGTCCTCAGTTTGAGTCGTTCTTTGATCATGTGACAGACAGAAGCCAATCATGTGCATTTAGAGCCTGAAAAAGATTTGATCCGTTCATCTCTCGAGTCGGGTTTGAATCATCTCTCTTTACATGCTGTCACATGATGAACGAACGACTCAAAAACCAGAAGCCTCGAAAGGGGAACATATCATGGCTCCTTTTGACTCAGACTGTGTCCATTGGTTAAGCTTATATGGTACTGTCTGTGTGACGTGAACGAACCACTCAAATTTGAATGCCTGACATAATCATAGATAAAAGTCCAGGTAAACAATGAATGATTATTTTCTCTTTCTTATAGCATTCTATGAGAAATCTCTTATGACTTGCTTGTAGTGTGATCAATATTTAGTCAAGTTGTGGATGAGTTTGAAAGCAACTCATAACATTTTAATAATATTTTAGGCAAATTAAACAAAATTAACAAAATGACTCGAAAAAAGATTTGTTCTCAAAGGTCAGAGTCAGTAAAATGATCTGAACTTCCCATCACTACTGACAATAAAGGCGGCTGACACCTGTAGGCATGGAAAGGTACATACTCTTACATTTTAAGGAACTGCGTTGAGTTTTTGAGTTTTAGCATGTTCCTACAGTGTGTGGTTGCTAGGGTGTTGCTATGGGATGTTCTTTTTGCTGTTTTACTTTCTTATATGGGCATGCTAGTGCATTGCTAGTGTTTCCTCTCTAGCCCAATTGAGTAGTCAGCACATTGCTGCGTAGCCGGTAAGGTCGACTGTGTCATTTTTAATGTATTGCTATAGGCTTATGAGTGATAGCTAGGTGGTACATTGGCACATTTCTGAAAGCCCTGCCTCTGTTAGATTCACCCTACTGCAGTGTTTTGGCTGGTTTCCAGGTTGTTGCTATGTGGTTGCTAAGGCATTGAGAGAGGTTATTAGCACTTTGCTGTGTGGTCACTTTATAGGGAGCTGCTAGGTTGTTACTCACTAGCCCAAGTTAAAGAATCCAAATCTCCAGTCTCGGCGGTAGACTTCAAATTCTGGCTGGTTGCCAGGGTGTTGCTCTGCTATTGCTGTAGTATTTTGAATAGTTGTCATCATGCTACTGTGAGGTTTTGCATTGTGATGTGCTGCTCTGTGATAGCTAGGGTGTTATGGGTGGTTTGTCTACCAGTGCATGAGATAATCCCCCATTCTGATGTTCTGCGGTGTTGCCAGATTATTGCTATGTGGTTGTTTAGGTGTTTAGAGTGGTTCTATTGACCTTATTCGTCACATACTCAGCGCGTGCAGCCTTTAGAATCTTTTTGGCTCGAGACTTCCAGTCTCATTCACTTTCATTGATTCTAAGATGTTAAAAACAGCTCGATCTGCTGCTTGATGTTGCAAATATATTATATTCAATATTATATTTCCATATTGTCATATTCTACTTTTTATGTACAGTCATAAACACACTTGTTTTCAGAGCTCGCAGTTTCACAGTTTTCTGCTGTTTATTATTCCTAGTCAGTCCTGTAGGCAACTGAATCAGAAGTTCTAAAACAATCGCAAATATAAGTGCACTTCCGCATTTCAGAATAAGGTCAATAGTGTTCAGATGGTTGCAAGTACAACTTCTACTGCAAAGCTGAAATACTTATGCTTGTTTTTTTTTTTTTTATTTTAGTGATGAAGGCCCAATATACACCAGATAACATTTATATTTATTCATTTGGCAGATGTTTTACCCAAAACAGCTACAAATGAGGATAATAAAGCACATTAAATAACCAGAAGGGCAAGAATATGTAGATGCAATGAGAAGTATCATTTATTTTAGTTTAAAGTTGTATAATTTTTATTTATTTATTTATTTATTTTTTCAATTTTAACAGTAAAACAATATTGGGGGCCTAAAATATGAGCAACCAAAATAGTTAGCCAATATTTTAGGCCTGGCTGACTAATCAAATTGAAATACATATCTTGCCAGGGATGCACAGTTGTGTGATCAGTAGTAAATATCAGCCAAAGGCCAGAGTGCAGTCTTGTGTGGAAACTCCAAACACCAGGACTGCTCAATCCTGCTCCTGACAGACTTCGGCTGTTTCTCAATTCCAAGAACGCAGAGAATGGACTCGTGTTCTTGTGGAGACCGGTCTTGCCAGGTCACATCGGAAGAATGAACTCGGTAGACCGCGAGGACAGAGAACGCGTCCTGTGAGAAATGAGATGCTGCGTTCTTCCTGATGGTCACGTGACCCTCGCGCGTCTTTAACCGAAAATTATTTAAACATTACAGCAATTTATTGTTTTCCCCCGTTTCACAATATATGTTATGCATAAATACTTCAGAAATATACGCTGCACATCACAAATAAAACAGATTTTAATACGAATTTCAACAAATAAACACCCTTAATGTGTTTATGCCTTTATTAAGATTTTTATGGTAATGTTTACTTTCACTGTCTCATTTAGGGAAACTCCTGAGATAAATAAATGATATCTCTGAACTTTATTTTTAATAATAAATTTATACAAAACGCTGCGCTTCCCACCTCCAGTCGCAATGACTTCTGGGACTTCTAGAGCGAGTTCGGTGCTCAAGTCTGCATCAGTGCGTCCTCGATATCAAGAACACATCCGGGAGCTTTCGTGCGTCCTCTGTTCTTGCGGTCTTAAGTATTGGAACTGAACTTCGGCGGATGATGATGACGTTACACGAGAACACGAGGACACAAGACCGCTGAAGAACGCATATTGAGAAACAGCCACCATCTCCAACCCTGATCAAACACACCTGAATAAGACCTGAACATCACTAGATAATTACAGACAGGTGTGTTTGATATGGGTTGCTAATGAAATCTGCAGGATGGTAGATCTCCAGGAACAGGGTTCCTGCACCCCTGCCAAACACCCTCGAGTAAGAAACACAGGAAATTCACTTAATATTGGAAAAACAAACAAAAGACAGATGAAGAATAAACAGGTAGATAGTTTTAAAATAAAATAGTTAGTGCCCTTGTAGAAGTCCTATTTTGTTCTTCATTTATGCAAGTTCAAAATAAATGTACAGTGTTATACCTTTTGCGACAATCCTAGTCATGCTCCTGAGAGCGGCATTTAAGTAAATATGTAAATACACGCCACTTTCCGCCATCTTTCAGATGAGGCGTTAAACAGAAGTCCTGATTCTCTGTAGTCATTAAAAATCCCATAGCACTTCTTGTAAAAGAGCAGGGGTGTAACCGTGGCATCCTTGCCAAATTCCCTGTCTCGGCCCTTATCCATCATGGCCTTCCAATCATCCACATCCACTGAATTGGCTGCATCTCTGTCTCTTCTATCCATCTGCAGCTGGTGTGTGGTAAGCGAACTGGCGTCGTTGTCCTGTGGCTGCCATCACAACATCCAGGTGGATGCTACTCACTGCTGGTGGTGAAGAGAGACCCTCTTTACAACTGTAAAGCTCTTTGGGTGTATGGCAATATAAAATAAATACACTATTTAAAAGTGCATTACTTATGCTCAATAACATGTAACTAAAATTACAGCATTTGTCAAAGTATTTGATAAAAGTGATGCGGATGTTTGCACAAGCTCTGCAATTCAGTACTCCTGTCAAGTAAGGCCACGTCACATTAATACATATAAAACTTTACGTAATTTAAATATCTCTTTAAAACCAGTGTCATTGTTGCTCTTAATTAGGATTGCATATCAGTTTGAACCAATTTGTGTAACACTGTTCTTCAGTGTTGATGTTTTTAATCGTGAATGTCTGACTTTGATGGACAGAAAGTAGTTTATTCCTCAGTTTGCTTGTTTTGACGTCATATAAGTTTTTTTTTTAGCTCGAAGAATAGTGGAGGGCTTGAAGTATGAGCAACCTAAATAGTTAGCCAATATTTTAGGGCACAAACTTTGAGCAAAGCCAGGATTGTCATGCACATCTTGTCAGGAACGTGCAGTAGTGCGTGATCAGTAGTAAACATCTTCCGAAGGCCAGAGGGCGCTCTCATTTGGAAACTCCAAACACCCACGAAGAAGAAAACCAGGAAATCCACATAGCGTCGCATTATAAACAGAAGATTTAACTGCTTTAATTGATTTAGCGTGGCTAATAATCACGCGGTTATGAAAGCATCTCACAGATTTTATTTCAAACACTTGAATGAAATTATGAAGTGAGTTTGGAGTAAAAACGTTATTAAATATGCCTCCATAAATTACAAACAATATTCTCTTTCCCCCTTCAAATATATAGAACCCATGCAAATCTAATCAACAAAAATGATTAACACACAAGCGATGAATTGTTAACTTGGGCTTTACTTGGGCTTGGTGTGTCCCTTCCATAATGTACACTAATTTAAGGAGTGGCAGAACGTGAAAATAAAGCAGGAATTTCATTAAAACATATACCATGGTAAACACACAATACAATCATGATCTAAATGAAACTGCTCCCCTGCAAATCAGCATGCAAATCATCCCCAGCGATTTTCCGGAATGTACATTTATTGATAACTTACAGCATACCCATATGATTGCATGCCAGTAATACCCTTTGCTCTTTATAATGAACTGATGTACGGCACTTCTGCATGTATTGGAAGACCATGCTGTGAGCACAGTATAACAGCTGAAAGGGCGAGAAAGTTCGTTTTTCCTTAGGTGAGAGACATTTTATTTTGTACCAAGTAAGAAAAATAACATTGGAATAATAATGACACTGTATTTCAACTTCTTATTTGAGTGGAGATAGGAAAACGAAAATGAAATGAAAATCTAATTTGTGCATCACAACTACAACAACCAGTGACCCACTCAAAACAGTATTTTACCTACTTTTAGATATCGACCAAACAGTTGAAAACACTGCTCCAGATGCTGAGAATTACCCGTGCACACTCCCTTGGATTCTGATTACACTCACCTGCACCAGCAATCACCACGCCCTACGTAAACTCCCCGATTCCAGTCATTCCTTGGCTGGAATTGAAGTCAGATGGTTCACCTCACTTTCTCCCTGGCTCCTGCTTCTGTGGATGTTCCCCCTCTCCAATGGACGTTTCTCCTAACCTGTGGATGCGCATGCAATGATAAAGGGAATTGACTTTACACTCTGATGGTTGAATGAAGATCCTTGTTTACATTCTGAACAGCATACCGGTCTGCTCTCCTTCCGAGTATATCACTTAACTGCTTCTCCTGTCGAACAAACCACTGTGTTTTGAATAAACTGATGAAAAGAGATGACCATCCTTGTCTTTACTGTGACTGAGACAACAGGAAGGTGGTCATTGTTTTGGCCCCGTAATGCAAAAAACAAAACAAAACAAAGCAAAATCCTACAGAGGTTATGCAAACAATTTTCATGATCTTTTAATGCCTAAAAATGAGGCTGTAAGGAATAAATAGTTAAAGTTGATTTTCACAACTATACCACAGTATAGCCCCAAACATGTGCTGTGATCTAGCTATATTACTGATGACTACCCTACAATTATTTGTGAAGTAGGCATAGCCCGGAGACCTCCAAGTGGGAGGGATTACATTATGAGTAGGCTGGATGACCTCCAAGTGGGGGAGGGACTTACGCCGCAAGTAAGCTGGGTTTAGGGGTGGTGTAGGTGTAGTAGACATTAATAAAACAGAACAGATTACTGTGAGGTTGGGTTCAAGGTTGGGCTAGGTATAGACCTTAATAAAACACAACAGGTTACTGTGAGGTTGGGGTAGGTGTAGACCAGGGGTGCTCAACCCTGTTCCTGGAGATCTACCTTGCTGCATAATTCAGCTCCTACCCGGATCAAACACACCTGAACTGATTAACTAGGGCTTGAACAGCACTTGATAATTACAGGCCGGTGTGTTTCATATTGGTTGAAACTGAAATCTGCAGGAAGGTAGATCTCCAGGAATAGGGTTGGCCGCCCCTGGTGTAGACATTCATAAACACGTTGGACAAGACATTAAATAAACAAAAACTCCAGTAGGTTTGTATAGCCTACTTAGAGCTCAAGTCCCGCCCTCTCTGAGTGGACCAGCCCATTTGAAGCTGGCTCTAACCTCCGTTTATATCCTTCTTGGATTTGCCGACCATTTGTTATTAAAGAAAGGATCAGACTAAAGTCTATTGATGTGCATGGGACTTTGTCAGACCTTGACAGGACTTTTGTCAGTACAAAGTTTTTTTGGATCAGCTTCTTCTTCCTTCGAACCACAACCTGTAAGTGTAATTAAAATGGTTTCCTCGTTCTCTGTACTTTGCAAAATATATATTTAGTTGAGTGTGTTGTGTTTACTTCATGCAGCTTGTATTTCTTTGGTTAACTGTCTATAGGGCCATAAAAATATTGCATCTAAAATCATGTAAAAAACGCAAGGTGTGTCTCTTTACCAATTTCAACACGCTTCTGAGATCTTCCTCCCGTGGGATTTGTGGTTGCTAAGCAACCATCAGTTGTGCTTTCACATTGGACACAGAAACATTGTAATGGCTTGAGCTGCACCAAACAGAATGCACCTCCAACGGACTTGTGTCATACCTGTCAACCCTCCTGTTTTTCCTGGGATTCTCCCATATTTTACAATTCTATTCCACTATCATCCCGTAAAGGTATTTTCCTGTATTTCTCTCGTATTTTCAATCTTTCTAATGAAGGATGGGTGGCAATAAACATCAAAGAGCCGAACTCCCCTGTACGGAAACCATACCGCCGAACCACCGGGGGTCGCCTCTTGTTCTTCAATGTGAAAATGTTCTGTGCTTTCATTTTATTTAGGCACGAAAACACTTTGAAATGAATGTGAAATTTGTGGGATACCCTTCCTTTGCATTACAGGCGCCGTTGCCCCTCTTATGGAATCCTCAAAACAGTCAGTTCATGTTTGCAGTGCATGACTGTCAGACGCGCTCCATAGAGATAAGTAGACACTGTTTCCCAGACTAGTTATTTACGTGCGATTTGAAGCTAAGCAAAAGTGGACACTGGGTTTTGGGTGTGTGTTTCATTACAGACATATACAGTATACATAATAATAACATTATTAATAATAATAATTATAATAATGATAAGAAGAAGAAAAAGAAGAAGAATGAGAAGAATAGAGAAATATGCCGGTGTACAAAATGCAGTGCTTATCAATACGTTCTTGCATTGGGCTCACACATACACTGTACCATGTTTTCTTGATGCTTAGACAGACTCTTGATAAACCACAATGGCTGTTTTTTTTTCTCAGACACACATTGCACACACTGAACCAATCACAACAGTCTGAGTCATTGGACCAATCACTGCAGATTAGCATCACTCCAAGTAGTGGATTGGAAAGATTAATCGCTGAACAAATGGGATAATTGGGATAATTATTTTAAATTAAATGCATATTATAAAACAATGAATGTGTTTCCTGACCTTGCATGGATGTCAAGCTGCAGTTGGAGACCCCCAAAACAAATAAGACCTTTTAGAATCCATAATAGAGGCACTTTAAAATATCTTAATTAATATAACAAAGCAAAATATACATATATTTCAAATTCTAGCATATACAGCTATTGAAAGTCGTATTATGAATCTTTTCTTAGACATGACATTGATAAACCGGTGGATTTAAGCTTGCATGAGTTGCTGCAGGTGAAGTCTATACCTTGCTTGAGGGCCAGGAATCTAACTGAGGATGTTTTATGCAGCTGTGCAACTCTGAAGCAGAAGCTGAAGTAGAGCTCAGTTGTGAGGGGTGGAGGAAGGTTAGCTGAGTCGTAGCCTATGGCTGTGAATCTATACAGTACACAAACAGTATTTTTGCCTCTCTCTCTCTCTCTCTCTCTCTCTCTCTTCCTGTCCACCTTTACTTCTGTCTGTCTCACTCTCAACATTTCTCTTTCTCTCTCCTCCCTCTCTCTCGCTCTCTCTCTCTTATATTCTGTTAGCTCTGCTGATGTGACAGGGCCCTGACAGCACAGGGAATTCACCCAGAGTCCAGAGAGAGAGAGCTGCCACTGCATGGTGATAAGATGGTGGACATAAACCCTCAGGCACTGTCTGTGTGTATCTGTGTGTGAGCGAGTGTGTGTGTGTGTGTGTGTGTTTGGAAGATGGTAGCGAGGGTATTTGACAAAGGAAGCAGTACCGTGGGGAATTGACCACTGCAGGCTACACGACACTTCCCAGTATCCTGTTCAATCTTTCCTTCGCCCCCTTTTCAGTGTCACCGGAACATATTTTACCTTCCTGTTGTGATCTCGTCGCCTGGACTCGAACAATCTCAACCACTCAATTTCCATTTTCCAGCTTCATTTTTCAGTGTTTATTTTTATTTTATGCTTTTACGTGAAGCTACTTGTCTTATTCGTGTTTTTGAAATAATTATTACCTTTTCAGAAGCCTCGGGCAACATGCCTACAGACCACCCACAGTCCGTTCACTGACCGTCTGATGCACAGTGCACACAATGGCTGCCCTCAGAATAGCATACTGCATACTACTCTTACTGTTTCGACAGTATAAATATAAATGTTGTGCATAAAGTGTTGAAGCAAACTTTAAAGCCTCGGTGATATCCCATAGGTTCTATCTGGTTGCCAAGAAGTTGCTATGCAGTTGTTTTGAGTAGTTGTCAGCATGTGGTTGCTAAGGTGTTCTGAATTAAGTGCTGCAGCAATGACGTCAAAACCACCAATGATTCCCTTGATATTTTCTAGTGCGGTACATATATTATAGAGCTTTTAACGTAAACAAAGATGACTTAACAATACCTTGAAGTTTTGTTCCTCAACATGGACTAAGTTCACGTTGAATATGTTATTCTTAAAAATGTGTTTGTTTCTTACTTATAGCTAGTTATGAATGTTTGTGGTGTAATGTTGTGTAATTGCAACTGAAGCAGGAAATGAGGTGCGACATATCGAGCTCCTCCCCCTTTTAAAAATAGGGTTTTGTTAATGTAACAGCTCAGCCAGAGCCATTGAGCTCAGTAAAGCCTTGGTTGACAGTTTATGACAGGCACAGTTTAACAGTATTGCTGAGTGTGTCTAACCGTTTCTCCTCCTAATCTCCTTCACAGCACTTTAAAATACAGTATTCTGTTCAGATGGGTCCGATATATTTGTTTTAAGGCTGGTTTATACTTCTGCATTGAGTGATCGATGTGACCCTTGGCGTATGCCTTTTGCGTAGACGTGCATTTATGCTTCTGCGTGCTGTTTGTGTTACTCTGCAATAACACTTCCGAAACACTAGCAGGTAGTAGGTTATGTTACGCTCCTCTGTATTGAGTTACTTTGTGACGTGGGTGTTTAGTTTTTTTCTGAACTCTACAATGTATAAGTAGTTAAAACTCGCTCATTCAGAGGTGGTAATCGGTGGACGTGCAATAAGTTTAATCATAAGGTAAACACAAAACATCTGAAGCTCCTTCACGGGGCTCGACACTTGTAAACACTCGCTCCATCTGGCTCACACCTCTCAGCACCGCCCACACGGCACAGCCACCATGACAACCAATCACAGAGCTTGCGCTATTCATCGTTGTTACATGTACTTACATTTTTTGGAGTTGCGTGCCACCGTCTGTGTCAACCACAGCGAGGGCTAAGCGACCGTGCGAAGGCTGCGCCAGACCTTACACATATGGTTGATGCAGTATAAATCCTATAAATCAGCCTTTAGTCTCAGATGTCATTACAAGCACCGCCTATGGACCTGTGGCTAAACATATAGTTTATATATATCACACTTTTCTGCAAAAACTTCACCAGATCCTCAGTCATCCTCTGATTTGTTTATATATATGGGATTTCCAGGAGTCGAGTGTGCAGCAAACTTACACAGTTTGCCTGGAAACAAACTCGTTAATAAACGAGTTTGCTCATTAATAAACATATATTACATGCAGGATTAATAAGATTCTTGGTTAAATTTGTTTGGTTATAAGTAAAAAATGTCTTCTGAGACATTCAAGAATTTGGGATTTACTCAACATAGGCTCATTCTGTAAACGTAGCCCTATGCATTGCGGTGTGACGTCATACCATTTTGCACTTACCAACTGACTGATTACCTCCATATGGACGGCTTCCCCACTGTAAGCAGTTTGTCAAGTGGCTCATCATGTACGTAGGACGATTTGAGAAGCAGAGCGGAGTTGACCGCAACGACAGTGGTTGAGTCCAGCGAAGAATGGTTCCAGAAAGCAGGTAAGGCCAAAAAATAAAACAAACAAGTAAATAACAGGGTGAGAATGTGGTAAAATGTGAAAACGTGGTAAAATATCTGACTGCCGTGAAGGCTTTTCTTTTTCTGGGTTGCTTTTCAAAACACTTTTGGTTGGGTTTAGGGAAGTGGATGGCCACTGGTCAATCACTACTTTTTAAAACACGATTGGTTGGGTTTAGGGAAGAAGGTGGGTGGGGGAATTGGTCAGTCGGTCAGTCAGTCAGACAGTCGACAGCTGCCTTTGGTGGATTTACGTGAATGGCACTCACAAAAGAAAGAAAAAGATCTCCTCTGTGCCGTGTCTCCTGTAAAGTAAAGGTATCTTGTTTGTCACGGCGGCATGCATGAAATGTTCCTGAACGAAAGTGAAAGTGCCAAACTGCAGTTCAAGTCGACAAATAAAGAATGAAACACCCGAAATTACATGAAACTCCAGACGAAATGTGGATAGCGTCGTGACACAATGACGTTAATCGAATTATGTGCAATAACATGTAAAATGGGATCATCATGAAAGGAACATTCAAGAAGCAACTCATGTAAACACTTTAATCATATTATTGTCATTAAAGCAAATAATTTGATTAAGCCCAAACGTAGTCACAGTCCATCTCCCCTGCGTATGTATTTGTGTTGCCTCAGTGAAAATCAGCGTGTGCACATAATGAAACTCCCTTTTTCATGCAACCCCTTCCCTCTTTTGCCACATGATAATCCCACCTAAACAAAGCTGGACTGGGGAGGGAGGGTTTCATGGCCCTTTAGGACAATATTGCATACTCAAACCTAAGCAAACCTGCTTGGTTACACAAGATGACAGACTTGAGGTTAGATGATTTGATGTTATAGTCAACCCCCCTCCATTTTACTCCTAAATCCAGGTTTAAAAGAATCTCCGTTCTAGCTTCATTAATTCAGTTTTAACTTTTAAGTGTTCTCTGTTCCTTTTTTCCCTTATTCCCTGACTTCCCATTTTCCACATGAGCGCTCCCCCTCGGTGGTTCCCGCACCTCTAATTCTGCTTTTCCGCAAATCTGTGTCACCTGCTGTCCTCGCTGGCTCGTGCCCGCCGCAACACCAGCTTGCCAATGTGCCAGCGGGCACTGCTGCCCAGCAGGATGAGCGATTGAGGGAGAGAGAGAGAGAGAGAGAGAGAGAGGGAAGGAAGGAGAAGAAGAGAGCAATACTGATTTGTGGAGGAGGATGGACCGATATAGAAAGCAGTATAGTGATGAAATATAAAATGAGGAAGGTGAGAGAGACAATTTAAAACTGGAAACTAAAGTACGAGAGATGCACAAGGTAGTTAGGAAAGTTTTTAGGAAAGAGGAGAGAGAGAAACCACATGCTTGTGAGGGTGAGGACAGGTTAGTTACTGGCCATGGCAACAGAACCAAGGACACATTTTCACAGAGGAGAGAGAGACCGTTCAAAGTGCACTGTGTGTGCGTGTGTGTGTGTGTGTGTAAGAGGAATACTGCATAAGCAGGGCTAAGGCTGGAAACTAGCTTTAACAAACTTCATTACTCAAGGACGATAGTTTTCTTTCGATAATTGTGCCATTTCACCAGATGTGCTATTGTTCATTTAGCTATAGCTTCAAACATGACAACAGTTATCTAACCATGACAATAATTGACCTGAAAGAGATAGCTGACCATAAAAGTGATGCTAGGCTTATGTTAACATCCTCTGCATTGTCCCCTAATGCAAGTGCTGTAGTTTTCTGATTGCAGGGACCATTCATTTTACGCTTTATCTTTTTTAAAGGGGTCATGGATTGAGTAATCTAATATTCTTTGATCTTTTGATATACAGTGCATCCGGAAAGTATTCATAGCGCTTCACTTTTTTCACATTTTTTTATGTTACAGCCTTATTCCAAAATGGATTAAAATAATTTATTTCCTCTACACACAATACCCCATAATGACAATGTGAAAAGCCTTTGCCGTGAAGCTCTAAATTGACCTCAGGTACATTCTGTTTCCACTGATCATTCTTGAGATGTTTCAGCAGCTTAAATGGAGTTCACCTGTGGTAAATTCATTTGATTGGACATGATTTGAAAAGGCATACACCTGTCTATATAAGGTCCCAGGGTTGACAGTGCATGTCAAAGCACAAACCAAGCATAAAGACAAAGGAATTGTCTGTAGACCTCCGAGACAGGATTGTCTCGAGGTACAAGGCTGGGGAAGGTTACAGAAAACTTTCTGCTGCTCTGAAAGTTCCAATGAGCACAGTGGCCTCCATCATTCGTAAGTGTAAGAAGTTTGGAATCACCAGGACTCTTCCCAGAGCTGGCCATCTAGGCTGAGTGATCGAGGGAGAAGAGGCTTAGTCAGGGAGGTGATCAATAACCCGATGGTCACTCTGTCTGAGCTCCAGCGTTCTTCTGTGGAGAGAGCAGAACCTTACAGAAGGACAACCATCTGTGCAGCAATCCACCAATCAGGCCTGTATGGTAGAGTGGCCAGACGGAAGCCACTCCCTAGTAAAGGGCGCATAGCCGTCCGTCTGGAATTTGCCAAAAGGCATCTCAAGGACTCTCAGACCATAAGAAACAATATTCTCTGGTTTGATGAGACTTAAATTGAACTCTTTGGAGTAAATTCCAAAAGACAGGTGTACCAAGCTTGTGGCATTATATTCAAAAAGACTTCAGGCTGTAATTGCTGACAAAGGTGCATCAGCAAAGTATTGAGCAAAGGCTGTGAATACTAATGTACATGTGATTTTTCAGGTTTCATATTTTTTTATAAATTTACAACCATTTCAAAAAATCTTTTTTCACATTGTCATTATGAGGTATTGTGATAATTTTGAGGAAATAAATTAATTTAATCCACTTTGGAAGAAGGCTGTAACATGGAAAAAAAATGTGGAAAAAGTGAAGTGCTATGAATACTTTCCGGCTGCACTGTAAGAGATGCAGAGGACTCAAAAAACACGTTAAATGTCCAAATCATTGCTTCTAGGGCTGAACGATAAATTGCATGCCATTGCTGTGTGCATTATTCTATAAAGTCAGTTGTGAATCTCCAGCAAGTGTGTTCAGCTAGAGCAGCATTTACTACACACTCTGCCAAACTATACAAAAAACTGCATACAATAAATAATCAATCTGCGATATTGACAGCTGTTGTCGTAGATTCTCTGTGAGCTATGGCCTTTGTAGTAAATGTTGCTATCATTAAAACTAATAGCATGTGCAAAAATATCCTATATAATCGTATTTTCACTTAAAGTTACTTTCCAGCTTCCGTCGAGTGTTTTAAAAAAATTTCTTCCAATGATGTGCTTTCTTACACAGAATAAAGCACACAACATATTTCATATCATTTGAATAAACAGTGACATAGGCACTGCATAATTTTATACTTTTATTATAAGAAAAATTATAATAAGAAGACATTAGATAAACCATATTTTGTCATGGTCATGCATCTATCAATCTCGTTGAATCAAATCAAAGTAGTTTAGTCTTCTGTTTATCCTATGGTATAAGGATTTCCCATAGACTGGTCGATTTTATGTAGATTTTGTTCAGCTCTAAATGCTTCTTTAGCCCCACCCACAAATTCACACGTGTGGTTTGTGCAGTGCAGAGATGTAGGGAAAAAAGCTGTCTATACTGGACCTGACAAACTAGCCAACGCAAATATATCTTCTCCAAGATTTCAGAAGTACCACAAACACATGGAGCATGCTACAAATCAAACGAAGCATCTGTTTACTGTTGAGGGTATGTTGTGTCCCATTGCATTGCATTATTGCATTATGTGAGTATTGTTTATATAATTTAATATAAATCCATTGTGTTGTTTACAGTATCTTACATTATAAGCATTACAGCTAAGATGCTGTGTCGAGTTAGAAACAGTTACAGTATGACAAATGTGTTTGGAGACCCCACGACTAGCTCTCCAGGAGCTATTCTTCGGCATTCATTGTGGCAGACTTCTCAATCTGACTTCATATCATACCGATATACTTCATATTAGGGGATGTCATTTCCCCTCATGGTAAGGGTTCTCTGACAGTGTGTGCCTCTTTTCTCCTGCGGTTTGGCATCAATGTATTACATTTGTAGATGAAGGTGGAAAAGTGGAAATAATGAAGAACTATGAATGCAAAATTTATCAATAAAAACCCTCTCATGGATGACTGACACACTAGCATTAATTAGCAACATTAAGGTCCAATCCCAATTCTATTTTATACCCCTATACCTACGCCTTCCATTTGGTCCTCGAGTGTGAAGAGGTAGGGCTGAAAACATTCCCCTAAGAAATGTGACTAAACCACACACGTCATCATATGTCACCACTAGCTATATGTCACATGAGATGTCTTCTGCAGTAGTCATTCCAGGAGGTGCAATCACAGTAACATTTACCAGATTACACATTCCCAAAGTTGTATTGCACTGTACATTTTTATAGATGTTACTTTTAAGAGCATGGGGCATCATGGTGGCACAGTGGGTAGCACAATCTGGTCTTGAAAAATCTTCGTTTGAAAGGGTTAGTTGGCACTTCCCTCTACGCCTACATCTCCAAAACAGAATTGAGGCAAATCTAACCAAAACCGATATGAGACACTGCTACCCCTTCACATGAAGAGGCAAATCTGAAGGGTTGGGGAGTAGTGGAAGAGTTAGGGGTTAGAGTGTTCCTGATTTGGTCCACTCTTGACTTTCAATGTTGTCACTCCTTTCATTCTTTTTAAGTTTAAGTTCCTAACTATTTGTAAGTAGCAAGTAGCAAGTTTGGTTCACAAAGACATAGGAGGCACAAATGGTGCTGAGGGAAAAGGACCTCTATTGTTGCTGGATTATCTCTCAGGGGATGCGAATCTATTATTTGCATTGAGATTTTTTTGGCTGTTGAGGTCGCTAAATGTTTTCAGGGTGTGAATTTATTTTCTTACTTGATTCTTTCTTGTGAGGTGACAGTTGAGAACCTATACGCTGCAATTTATATCCCTTAGGAGAGCAGGAGCAACCATGGGGATAGTAGGTGAAGCTCACCAGTATATTTATGACCAGTATATTTTTCCTTTTCTGGGCCTTTCCTGCTAGCTTGCATGTTGGTTTAGAAAACCATTTATGGCTGGTTACTGTCCAACTGATTGATTTTCTTTGTTTAATTCACCCAAGGCTAAAATGCTTTGGACTGCTTGGAACCTGTACCTATACCAAGAAGGACACTCATTGTACTTGAGGCCACTGATAAGCTAGCCTTCTGCTGGCTAAACTGCAACCCTGTGTCTTCATTTGGCCAGAGAAGAATTGGCCCTCTGATTGAGCCAGCATCCTCACAAGATTTAATTATTATCATTATTATTATTTTTTGGAAGTTTATTTTCTTGCAACTGTAGACTTGTTATTGCTTAGCTGAGGTTGGTAGAGCTGCCATTCAGTGAATCACGTAATTCAACAATAACATTTTTCAATTCTCTTGTCACTGCTGTAAGATAATCACTGTGAGGTTTCCTTTTGATATGGTGTGGTCTTTCTGAGATCCCCCTTCCAGAAAGCTCTGCCTAGATAGTAGTTTTCTGTGAGCCTACTTGAGAAGTTGAATTGAGCATTAGCTGTAGGTGTCATCTTATTGGTGTGTTCAGCTTATTGGTGCTACTTCTTTGATGTCTTCTTGGTATGTGCCAGGCGTTAAATGTTGAATGTGTCTAGAGCTCCATTTAGTTTAGAGTCTCACTTTTCTGAGGTCTCCCTTCTCCAAGCTCGATGCAAACCTCTTTGAAAATCTGTCCTGGATATAGGGCGTAACTTGACCCATTCTAAATTGACAGGGTCATGCTTATGCCTCCATTTTAAGAGCTCAGCTAGACAGACATGCTCAGGATTTTCTTAGATTGCATTAATTAAGGGTCCTCTCACTAATAATTCTCCCAAGCTCAACTAGGTTCTGTATTTACACTGCAGAGAAGGCAAAGAGTTTCTCTGATAAAGTATGTAGGCACGATCTTGTCCTTATAGAATTAATGGGTCATTTATGCTAACATCTTTGAAGCACAGACTTTTGTTTGACTTCACAGTTGGTTTGTTTGCATAACTTTTGAATTTGGGTACGGTCTGGGGTACGGTTCATGAGAACTCCAGTAAGGTTCTCTTCAGATTAGTCAGTCAAACTCAGGTGCAAACCAAGCAGTGGGTCCAAATGTAAAAACACCCTACATAACAACTTGTGCTGATACATTCCTTGAAGATTGAGACTCATTAATTTATTTAACCTAATGTCAGCCGTTAAGGCACCTATCCCCTTTGCATGGGGGAGTTTTTTTTATCATCAATAGAACCTAAAGGAAGCAGCGCAGTTTTTGAAATGGAGAATCTCAGGTTACACGCAACCATGGTTCATTGAGATGGGGAACAAGACACTGCGTCTCCTTGCCATGCTTCAGATTTGCCTGTGCATATCTCCTTCAGACAAAAAGTGCATGACGTACTCTTCAAGTGCCCTTTTATACTATGGTCACTATTACAGTGACCTTAAAATGGGCTGTCTCAAACCAAGTTCAGGTATACTGTTGTTTCTCTTTTTCAAGATTAATATACATTATTAACACAACACTTTATTGAAGAACACTGAATGTAGCTGATTGATTGTAATACACCCGATGAAGGAACAAGTGCAAATGTAATAACTTTCTCTTTTCTGCTCAACTGGTCTGCGTTCCATCTCACTGCCCTAATCCCTTCGAAGGGTTTTACCTTTTAGAGTATGAATTTCAAATGGACAATGGGTGTAGGGATTAAAAAAAAAAACAGTTCCTAAATACAGACTTGTGCATAAATTGAGACCTAAATTAAGCATGCAATGATTCATGGAATCCTTCATTCTGGAGGGTTCTTGAGTTTTGTGTAATTTGGTTAAAAACAAGCCTTCAATATGGTGGCCATAATCAATTTTACTATAAAGTGCACATTGGAGACTTTTGAGTTCGACCATTAGGACACCTCTGTTGCCCTCTAGAGTATGGAGGTTTGTTCATTGTTAACATTGTCTAAGCATTTGAACCAGTGATTTCCCTGTGAAGTCATTCGATGAACAGCAAGAAATTAAGTTTTCTAGCCACTGAGGTCCTTCTATATGATATGTACTCGCTGATGGGTAAAACAATGGCCCGGACCCCTTAAAACTCTGTGGGGGGTGTTTGTCAGAGTGGAATATTAGTACAGTAAACCCTGATGATCTGAGCACCGCATGTTTGTGTTTGTGTCTACGTGTTGTGAGAGGAAGAGGAACAAAGAGAGAGAGTGTGACAGGAAGTAGAAAGCAAGCAGACTGGAGCAGGCAGATAATGTGTAAGTGAGTAAACGAGAGAGTGAGTGTGTGTGTTACAGTGGGACAGAGACGGCGAGATGGAGACAGGCAGATGCAGTCTAGGAGAGATAAAATGGATTTGTCTCAGGAGATGCAGTCGAATCGGGCTGAGTGTGTCACAGACAGCGAGTGTCGCTCTCAGTGTGTGTGTGTGTGTGTGTGTGCGTATGTGTGTGTGTTTGAGATTGGGCGGGAGAATGCAGCCACTACTGCAGTAGAAACCTGATGTTAATGATTAAATAGTTTGTGAAGGTTTGCTTCATTAACGCACCGCCATGTGACTAATTCACTGAGCGCCACTGACCCCAGCGTATGTGTGTGTGTGTGATCTTGGATATCAAGACCTCATGGTCTGTGCGTATCCAAGTGTGTTTGTGAAAGTCTTTCCTACAGGGAACAAAAGATTTCACCATCTACCCTGTCCTTAGTCTCGTAACACTCTGTTAAAGGGATAGTTCACCCAGAAATGAACATCCTTTTATCCATTACTCACCCTCATGTCATGTCCTGTTGGGAAACATCATTCATTCATCTTCCTTCGGCTCAGGCCCCGTTTACACTAGTGCGTTTTAGTGTTAAAACGGCGTTTTAGCATGAAAACGATCCGCATCCACACTAACGTTTCACCCAGCGTCTTAACAGATCTCTGTCTTCACTACGCCACCAGAAACGTATATCTTGTGACCATTCACGCATTATCGCGCACTCTTGAGCATGCGCGTTCAAGTATAAACAGGAAGCATGTGTCTCGCTCGGCATTTGGTTATTGTTAGCCAACAAACGCTGGTTGAACGATGAACGCGATGGTAAAGAAAGCAAGAGAGGTCTTTTTGAGAACAGACAACGAGGTTGATTTGTTACTTAAAGTAACAAATGAATATAAAACATCCATGGCTATCTAAAATACAGTGTTTACAGTGAAGGTTGGTCTGCCGTCTGCCGGTGACATTATAGCCACGTGCGCTTGACGAATAAGGAAAGGGTACGCAATGACCCAAAGCCCCAATCACGTAGCGGATCTCAGCAGCCACGCCTCTGTTTTCAAAGATATCCTTCCACACTGAGACGCAGCGGCTGCGTTTTAGAATGAAAACGGCCTCTCCAGCGTTTCTAAAACGCTCCGTTTTCGCACCTCGAAAACTCCGGCGTAGTGTGGACGGATGGCGTTACCATAGCAAAACTTATGCGTTTTAAAACGAAAACGTACTAGTGTAAACGGGGCCTTAGTCCCTTTATTCATCAGGGGTCGCCAAAGTGGAATGAACCGCCAACTTATGCAGAATATGTTTTACACAGCAGATGCAACCTAGTACTGGGAAACATCCATACACACTCATTCACACATCCACTATGGCTAATTTAGTTTATTAAATTCACCTGTACTGCATGTCTTTGGACTGTGGGGGAAACCGGAGTAATTCCACTTGAACACAGAGAGAACATGCAAACTCCATACAGCAATGCTAACTGACCCATCCGGGACTCGAACCAGCAACCTTCTTGCTGTGAGATGACAGTGCTAACCACTGAGCCACCATGCCAATGGTGAGAGAGAACTGAATACTGAAGTCTAGGTCAAGATTATAAGAACATTTTTAAAGACTTTAATTTGGTTTGTTCTTAGCAAAATGTCATCATATGACTCGAAATAAAGTGTATAAAGTACATAAGAAGAATGCTAACTATAAAAATAACCATAATTATATTAGTGTCTATAACAGCAGATCATAATGTTCTGGTTATTTTAAGTGCATGCTAAAGTTATGCCATCTGCTGCTTTACATACTCAAACTCTTTATTGTTGAGTAGATTCTTGTTGACCGTCGATGTCATTCGTCATTCTGAAAAAAAAAAGGTTTTCAAAGTGACATTTCATTTTATTTTCCTTTATTTATCAGGGGCCACCACAGTGGAATGAACTTCCAACTTATCCAGCATATGCTTTACACAGCGGATGCCCAACCCAGTACTTTGCGTTGAACTTTGAGTGTATTACATTACTCATTACACTACATTACACAAGTTTAAAATATGATATCGTAGTGGACCACCCCTTTAACATTGTATTAATTTTTTAAAGACTGTTTTGGCTTGATTTAGAATATAAACAGATTGATCTCGTTTTACAAGCAACACAGCATGAGAAATTAAGACTATGATTATGTTAGTTTGCTATGATAATGCTATAACTCATTATCTGTTTCATTTGGAAGTACATCAGCATACTAAGATAAAAGTCTTAGCAACATCCGGTTAGCGCAGACTTTTAATGCAAGTTTTTTTGTCTCATTTTGGCATATTTCTTAACTTCTTAACTTAAAAAATAGAATACTAGACATTTTTTTCATACTCATGTGAGGAAATTATGGCCAAAGTAAGTACTGAAATAGAACTATTCCTCACCTAAATGAACAGCAAACCCTATGAGCAAACCATCCACAAAAGAGCATGACAAAGATTGTAGGGTTACCATACATCAGTGAATATTGTATTGAATATTGTATTGAACTTGTATCATGTAACATTTGTCGCAAGTAGTGGTGTAAAAACTCATGTGTGACTCATTTCAGAAATGTTTAAATAAACTCCATCACAAATCGGTAAATGAACCTTACTTTGTATTTTTGACTAATAAACTGGATCTCTGCTACATCTGTGTCTGTCTCTGTCACTGACTGCTGTTTATCTGACCTGACACAGCAGGAGAAACGAGAAGAGTAATAGGTCAGAGCCAGCTCCAAGTGGGTGGGACTTGAGCTCCAAGTGGGCTGTACAAAACTGACGTTTTTATTTATTTAATTTAAGTCTTTATTATTTTTATTTATTCATTTAAGTTTTTATTTATATAATATATCTTGTACAAGACACGGAGTCCAATATAGTACATTATGAATGTCTAAACCTACCCCAACCCTAAACCCTACCTCACAGTAACCTGATGTGTTTTATAAATGTCTACACCTACCCCAACTTTAAACACAACCTCACAGTAACCTGATGTGTTTTATTAACGTCTTCACCTACCCCAACCCTAAATCCAACCTCACAGTAACCTCATGTATTTTATTAATGTCTACTCCACCCACACCACCTAAGCCCAACCCACCTGTGGTGTAAATCCCTCCCACTTTGAGATCACCCAACCTACTTGCGGTGTAATACCTCCCACTTGGAGGTCTCCGGGCTGCAGCGATACCTACTTGGGAGAAACAGACACCCATGTAGGAAAGATGGGCGGGGAGAACCAGCTCATTTGCATTTAAAGGCACAGGCTACAATATCAACTACACTTTCCTCTGACTCCAAAATGGGCATTTTCAGCATTGAATAATAAATAATATGATGGGTATTTTGAGCCAAACACATTCTGGAGACACCAAAGACTTACATCTTGTAAAAGGGATAAAATGGGAGCCCTTGAAAGTGTTATTGTCTTATTGGGCATATTTCTTTACCCATTTTAGCATGGTAATACTTAATTACTTTAGTTTAAAAAGCTATTTAACTGAAAACTTAATAGAATAAAAATTATAGACATTTTTTTATTGTTTTTACAGAAAAACAGCATGTGAGTAAATGATGACAGAAGTAATTACTGAAATAGAACCATTCCTCATCTAAACGAACAACGAAGCCTACAAGCAAACAATCCACACAAGAGCATGACAAAGTTCTAAAATACAAGATTGATTCTCCGTACTCATTCTGTATGAGCTCAAACTAAGCTGGCGTGACTCTGATCTCTATCAGCGCAGCATCAGGCCTTTGGGCTGGGCAGGGATAGCGTCAGCCTTGGGTAGCGTTGTGTAAAGACGGGGCTGTGAGGGGCCATTGTTCTTCTCACCACAGTCCAGTGTGCTGCCGTGCCGTCTGATGGTAAATAAGGGCCCGGCTTTTATTGAATTGGCCTAAAGGTGAGCAAGAGAGAGAGAGAGAGATAGTGAGAGTGAGAGAGTTACAGAGAGAGAGAGAGGAGGAGGGGGTTGTCTGATCTACCGTGTCTGACGCTGTCACCTCTGCAAGCTAACAAAGTTTACAGCTTTATCTCTAATCAGATTTCCGTCACATACTCATCAAACACACACACACACACATGCTGTGTTGTTGCTTGTTGATGGGACTGGTTTCATTACAAAGAGGGCGAAAACGTCAAATGGAGACCTATACTCAATTAAATACTCATTACAATGTAGGTCTTTGTTTAATAAATGACAAACAGGGGCAAGTTGACATGTATATTTGACGTTTCAGTATTTTACATTTGGTTAATGGAACAAAACATTTAGTTAATGATATTATTGTATTTACTATTTCGTTTTAATTATTAAATATAAAGATACAAATACATTTTATTGGTACTATAATTGACTTTGAACAATAAATACACATAGCTTTCATTTTGTACAGTGTTAAATCATGTTGGAAACATACCAATGCTTTAAAACATGGTGATATTTTAAAATATGTAGCTGGGGTGTTAATTCATGATAGTTAGCAATGCGCTAACTCAACTGGTTCTCAACTGGTTTGGCTAAAGGACCCACATTTTTACATGGTCATCAATCTGTGACCCAAATTTTTATGAACTATAATATAACTTTCGAAATTATAATTAATTTTGTATTTGTTTGTTAACATACACAAGTAGTGACAGATAAATCCTAAGAAAATCACCAACACTTACAAATAAACAATATTTTATTGCTGTCATTTAACAAAATGTATCAAATTATAGAAATATTACAAAGTAAAAACGACAAATATTGTAAACAGCGGTTAGGGTATGAAAAGTTTCAGTTTCCATGAACTAAACTGAACGCGCGAGTTCAGAAATGAATGTCCGGTCTAAGCAAAATAAATGAAAAATTACAGTTTTTTTGACCACACACTCTGCGACCCTCTAAAAATGTTCCCGACCCACCAGTTGAGAAACACTGCCTACATGACAGTGACATGGTTATTTAAGTTATCAATGTGTGAAATCATGTTAAAAAACATTTAACTGTGTGATAAACATGAAAAACAGGCTAATGTTGTCTGTAAGAAATATGACACTAGAAACATGCTAGCAACACTTTAGTATAGTATAGTAAAGTATAGTATTGTATAGTACTGTATAGTATATATAGTATACAGACAGACTTATATTCATGACAGCAAAATGCTTAACCAGCTTATAGTTAGCATTGTGCTATAGCCCTAAATGGTTTAATTTAGTATAGTATAGTATAGTATAGTATAGTATAGTATAGTATAGTATAGTAAAGTGTAGTATAGTATAGTATAGGATATTTTTACAGACATTCTAACAGCATTCATATTAGCAACACGTTAGCCATGTGATAAAACATCCTGTCAACATATTAACTCAATAGCAAACTGCTAAAAATAATTTAAAAGATTCTAACAAAATGTTCACTGACTTTACCAATAGCCATACAGTATAATGATCATGTGATAAAATATGCAAGCATCATGTTAATTTAAGGTAACAGTCTGACACATCGATCAAAAATGAATCTGAACATAGCTGTCCATCCATTGTTGATCTATGGAGGCAGCGTTCTAGAGCTTCAAGCTATCAAATGGAGAAGAAAATATAACTTAAAATATGTTTGTAAACCAGTAATTCATGATAACATGACATGTTAAACAAGCCAACAGTTAGCTCATGTTAACATTGTGCTATGATCGAATTATGATAGAAACATATTAGAACAATTATGATAGCAAAATGGTAAACAAGTTAAAAATATGCCAGTAAAGTGTTAAGACATGCTAATAGCATGCTAATTTATGTTAGCCACCAAAACAGAACATACTGTGAACATTCCCAGAATATTCTTATTTGGTCCATAAAATACCCAAATTGGAACCAATTGTTAAATATCATTTTAAAATTCTGTGGGTGAGAGCAACATATTATACATGATTAGAAATATGCTAGAAACATAATTAATGCTAGAAATGTGTTAAAAATTCTCTTTCTTTCTTTTCTTTTCCATTTTTTTCCCAATTAAGTTTAGACTTAAGCTTATCAGGCCGTTTCAAACAATCAGGCTTTGAAAGTCAATAATTTTTTTTTATCCCAGTGAATTTTACTTGTTGATGACATTTGTGTTTATAAAATGTGATGTCCAATTATAGTTCTTCTGATAAACTTTTTCTGAATTAGATCATAAAGTTTATAGATGTTGTCTAAATCACACACAAACATTTTTTTTATACAGGATCAGACAAAAAACAACAACAGCAAAGTTTCTTCCCCCGAATAGTCAGTAAAATTCTGATTTTGATTCAGCTTTATATTTGCGATGCGGTTAAATCTGTAGTACCTCAGAATCAGTGATGTATAGTTTATGTACTGTATTTAGAACAGTACCTCTCTATCGTTCGCACCACCCGTCTTTTCTTCTATCTTAACAAGATGTCCAGTCCCTGCTGATAAAACACAGGCGTACAATATGATGCAACCCCCACTATATTTCACTCGAGGCATTGTGCTTTTTTTGTGATGAGGTTAGATTTACAGCACATAAATTGCTTTGAATTTTCACTAAAACGTTCTCTATCTTGTTCTCATCTGACCACAAAATCGTTTCCCACATTGTAAGCGGGACGCTATTAAGCTTTTTTGCCAAACTCCGGACGTGCTTTCACATGTTTCCTTTGAGTAATGGCTTCTTTTGTGCCACCCTTGCATACAAGCCAGTGTCAGAGCGTTTGATATGCTTGACTAGCGCACCTTCAGCTGCTGAACTCTGTAGCTCCTTCAAAGCGATGGTTGGCTCTTCCGTGGTTTTTTCTCACATGTGTTGTTCTTGTTCGCACAGGGACGTCCCCTCGTTTAAGGCGGCAGTTCGGTTGTTTGATCTGCTTGATAATTGAACAACAGCACCCACCGGGACATCCAACAGTCGAGTATATTGTTGGGTAGCCTTTTTCCTAATGTATGCATTTGTTTTACTTCAGCGTCGTCAGAAGGCTTTTAGTCTTCATTTTTCACAACCGGCCTTCAGATTTGCCACCTAAATAATGATGGCTTAACTGTGGGGTTTTCGTCTAGAAAATGTGGTAGTTATTTTAATGATTCTCAGGTAGGCTGCATTTGTTAGGCAGTCGTGTCCTTGTTAGGGAAATTGTTTTTCATCGATGTAAACTTAGAGCTGATGCAATGTGAGGCCTGAAAGCTTAAACAGTTGTGCTGAATTTGTCTTGTGAAAAGCATTTGTTTACAGTGATGAAGATTATAGTGAAACTACGTTTCTATATTTGCTAAAAAACAACTGAAGATGCTGTACAATTGCTAGGGTGTTCTGGGTTATTGTTTGGTGTTTGCAAAGAGTTGGTTGTCAATTATTTATTTACATTATCACATCTGCTAGTTTTAAAAAATGACCATATTGCCTCAACAGATCTTTATTTTTCATCGTATACTCAAGTTATTAGCGAATTATGTAGCCAGAAGTATGCAATGCAGAATTTGTATTTTAAACGAACGCTACAGGGTGATATGACGCCATTCCTTTTCACGCTTATCAGCTGACCGCTTACCTCTGTATGGACAACTTTCCCACTGTCATCAGTTTGTCCTGAGGCTTGTAGCATACGTCAGAGGATTTGAGACACAGAGAGGAGTTGACCACGATGATGGAGTTTGAGTCCGGTGAAGAACGCTTTCATAAAGCAGGAACGACAAAAACAATAGCCAAAAGTTTTTATAAACAAGTAAATAACAGGGTGAGAATGTGGTAAAATCTGAAACCGTGGTAAAAATTACATGGCTTTTCTTTTTCTGGAATGCTTTTCAAAACACTGTCAGTTAGGTTTAGGGAAGTGGGTGGCTGGGTGGGGAGATTGGTCGGTGGGTCATTCAGTCAGTCAGTCAGTCGACAGCAGCCTTTGGTGAATTTATGCGAGAAGAGCAGGTGAGAATGGCAAAAAGAGTGTACACAGCGGCCTCTGGTGGATTCATGAAAACAAAAAAACTGCAGAAAAAAATGTACCTCATGGGACGTATTTGTTACTCTTCAGAAATGTATAGGGCTATGTTTTTCAGAATGAGCCTGTATAATCTACATTCAGGCAGTTATATTCTAACTACACAAAGTCTATCTTGAATAAAAAGTCAAATCACTTTGGACAGAATTAACAAAATAATAATATCAAAATCACTTTAGACACTACTATCACACAGCAGTACAAATAGGAAAACAGTTGTTCAGTTATTTTCAATCATCAAGCCCTTCAGTTCCACTCGAGGTCTCCATGACCTCTGACCTAATTTGGTGGCTCCTGAAAATAGTTACAAAAAAAACAGGCAAATGCACTGAACATTCTTATATTAAGCAATGTGCTGACATTATTCATTACTCAAATAATAATATTAATAAAGTAATGAGAAAAAGATAAATGTTGATCCATGCTGGGACGGATTGGAAGGCAGAAATCCGAATCCATCAGGCTTTTACAGAGTAAGCTTAGCAAAGCCTACAGCGAACAAAGTTTAGGGACAACAAAAAATTCATAGAGGCTAGTGATATCGAAAAACACTTCAGGTTATGCGCATTCACCATGCGCATACACTTCGCCCAGCGAAGGGGCGTGATTATAGGCGCTGTACTGTTATAGGAGAGAAAGCTAAAATGCCAAACGCTGCTATTTCCAAAGAGCTTCTTCTGTTTCTGTATTTGGGCTTGCAACGGACACGACACAAAGAGAGAAGTGCTTACAGTTTCATTTTAATTATGTTCCAGAGAATTATAAAAAATATATAGCTAGCATTTGACAAAGGCACACTTCCAAAATCTCTCCCAGTTCAATGCTGATTCGGCTACGAACTCCAACTGAAAAAGCTGTGGATTGTGAGCCACAACCCATAAGTATTTTTATTTGTTAATGTAATCAACGGGATGTAATCAATAGGAAATGCTGTTTGGCACTGCTAACAATTTTGCCACAAATTCATATTTATCAGTCAAACCGCTGTAAACACCAGTGCAGTGTCTTTCTCTATGCAACCGCTTTTAATGTCTTTCTCTATGTGGCCACTTTTTTGTGTGTGTTCTACATCTCATATAACAAACTCAAAAAAGATATCAGAACTTTTTATATTACTTACACATGCTTATTCCGAATATATGTGAAAGACCTGTCAGATTTTTTTTTCAGAGAGCAGGCGTGAGGTTCAGCTATGTGCTGGTATGGCAAACAGCTACTGTTTACTAATGATGGGTCGTTCTTGAATGATTCGTTAATTTTGAACAAATTTTTTATGTGACTCAAGACCAATGAGTCTTCTCAGGGAGTTATTCGTTCATACGCGCATACGCACATTTGCGCAGGTTGAGAAGATTTGGATATTTTTCGAGTCCACTATCTTTATCGAGTCTACTAGGTTTGAGTCATTCGTTCGTCATGGGAAAGAGAGAAGCCAATCATATGCAGTCACAGCTTGAAAGAGATTTGATCTGTTCATCTTTCGAGTCCTCGGATTTGAGTCATCACGTGAAAGACAGAAGCCAATCATATGAAGCCAAAAAAAAAATAAAAATAAAATAAAGCATCAACATGCATTTCTCAGCATAGCAGTAATGACTTTATGAACTTTTTCACACGCAAGATTGATGATATCAGAGATAAAATAAGCACCAACAGTCTGCCTCCTACAGCCTCGTCCCAATTAGAGCATTGTAGACCGGTAATGGATAAACTTCAAATTTTTTCAACAGTAGGTGAGGAAGAATTATCTAAACTGATAAATTCGTCAAAATCAACAACGTCTATGCTAGATCCCATACCGACCAAATTACTAAAACAATTGTTTTCAGAAGTTTCTGAACCTGTTCTTAACATTTTGAATTCATCCCTACTCCTAGGATACGTTCCTTAAACTTTTAAACTAGCTGTCATTAAGCCTCTTATTAAAAAACCACAGCTTGATCCTAAAGAACTAGCAAATTATAGACCAATTTCAAACTTGCCTTTTCTATCAAAGATTTTAGAAAAAATCGCACTCCTAAGAGTCACAAATGACCTCCTTCTGTCGTCTGACAGTGGTTGCATTTCTCTCTTAGTGCTATTGGACCTCAGTGCTGCATTTGATACAATTGATCATAATATTCTCCTTGATAGGCTTGAAAATTATGTTGGTATTACAGGAACTGCATTGGCCTGGTTCAGGTCTTATCTATCTGAACGTTATCAATTTGTATCAGTTAATGAAGAGACATCATACAGATCAAAAGTACACTGTGGGGTACCACAAGGCTCAGTTCTTGGTCCCTTACTTTTCACACTATATATGCTACCGCTAGGTGATATCATTAAAAAACATGGAGTTAGCTTCCACTGTTATGCTGATAATACACAACTTTATATCTCCTCTCAACCTGGTAATTTGTTTGAATTTACTAAATTAACAGATTGTATAGCTGATATTAAAAATTGGATGACTAATAACTTCTTATTACTAAATTCAGATAAAACTGAGGTCTTGCTTATTGGTCCCAAAAATCTCACACGCAAAAACTTAGAACACTGTCTAACCCTTGATGGATTCTTAGTTCAGTCCTCATCTTCAGTCAAAAATTTGGGGGCGATTTTTGATAGCAGCCTGTCATTTGAAGGCCAGATTTCAAGCATCTGTAAAACTGCTTTTTTTCATCTTAAAAATATTGCTAAACTTCGACACATGCTATCAATGTCTGATGCGGAAAAGCTCATTCATGCTTTCATGACGTCTCGATTAGATTACTGTAATGCATTACTAGGCGGCTGCCCTGTTGGCCTGATTAACAAACTTCAGCTAGTTCAAAATGCAGCTGCTAAAGTGCTTTCTAGAACAAAGAAATATGATCATATTACTCCAGTTCTTTCAGCATTGCATTGGCTCCCTATTAAATATCGTATAAATTTTAAAATCTTACTGACTACCTACAAAGCCCTGAACGGCTTGGCTCCCCAGTATTTGCAGGAGCTCCTGATTTATTATAGCCCATCACGTCCGCTACGCTCAATTAATTCTGGACAATTAATTATTCCCAAAATATCAAAATCAACTGTAGGTGGTAGATCTTTCTCTTATCTGGCACCTAAACTCTGGAACAGCCTTACTAGCACAGTTCGGGAAGCAGACACACTCTGTCAGTTTAAAACTAGATTAAAGACACATCTCTTTACATTAGCATACACATAAAACACAAATGCTTTGCAATCCAAATCCTCTACAGGATTGTTGGTCTGCATTATTTAGGGCAACCGGAGCCGGGAACACTTCCCAAAAGACATTATAATTTGAATGGCATCTGCACTCATGTTAGTCTGTTTTTTATTATTCCCGAGGTTTCCATAATCCTGGACCAGGTCGTATCCTGAGCAGCTGCTGTGGTGGTCATGGAGGAGTGGAGAGCATGAGACAGATTCCTGTAAGACGATCCCTGTGACAGACGAGTCCTCGCATTGTTCCCGAAGGGCCAGCCTGTTGACCAGCCGGTGACCCACCTGTGGTCTCTCCATGATGGATGTCCAGCGTTCTCCAGTCCCGGCGCCATAGACTGCAGCTCTGCACAAGACGTCTGGCCATAGGAGCAATGGTCGTGCCCAACTGAGCCTGGTTTCTCCCGAGGTTTTTTAAGTCTTCACTTTCGCCAATTGGTGAAGTTTTTTCCTCGCCGCTGTCGCCTCTGGCTTGCATGGTTCGGGACTTGTAGGGCTGCGCATCGATGGATTAATCTTCAGTGTTTGGACTCTCAGCAGTGATTATTAAACCACGCTGAAATGAACTAAACTGAACTTCAACACTGAAAACTGGACTGACACTGTTTCAATTTTTTATAATGCATGTGAAGCTGCTTTGACACAATCTACATTGTAAAAGCGCTATACAAATAAAGATGAATTGAATTGAATGAATATGCATTTAGAGCTGGAAAAAGATTTGATTCATTCATCTCTCGAGTCCTCGGGTTTGAGTCATCTCGTTATATGCTGTCACGTGATGAACGACTCAAAATACCCGAAGACTCAGACGGCAAATCATGGGAGTTTCACCCGTGTGCATTTGTTTGGGTGCACTCACACTATGCTATCCGAACCGTGCCCAGGCCCGTTTCCCGGATCGTTTGAGAAGTGTGAGTGCTCTGAATCGGGCTCAGGCATGGTTCAGTTGGCCGGCCATGGCCTGGTTGGAAGAGGTGTGCCGTGACCTTTGGGGACTGTTTCATATGGATTTATAAATCACTCTTACTGTTTAATGAATGTTAACTGTCCGAGATTATTAAAGACGCAAACCCCTCGCTGCACCTTTAGCAAATGCTAATTCCTGCAGCACTTGGACTTTATGATTGTTCATGAGCATCAAAAATGGCTGATCTGTTCGGTGAAATATTTGACTACGTGTCACTGCTTATCACATGACTAAAACTATATAATGATATAAAGAGATGTCCACTGTGCTGAGCGAGAGCACTTCTCTTAAACTGAACAGCGCATCGTCTTTAACGTAAGCGTGCTCAGGCCTGAATGTAATGTGAGTGTGGGCCGTTGGGGGAGACGGGAGGGGGACAAGCGTGCTTCGGCCCGGTTCAAGGCAACTGTACACAGTGTGAGTACGCCCTTAAGCTCATATGGGACTGTCAGTGTCAGGTGAATGAAAGACTCAAATTTGAAGACTGCCGAAAGAGGTGAGCAAAGCTAATGAAGGATTATTTTCTCTTTCTTAGTAGAACTGCATTGTACAGTAGCATTCTAGTTATAACTTGTAGTGTGATCAACATTTGGGCTAGTTGTAGATGTGTTTGGAAGTATCTTATAACATTTTTATGTTATTTTGGCAAATTGAACAAATTGAACGAAATGACTCGTAAAAAGAGTCGTTCATCTCGACTCAAAGGTCCGAGTCAGTAAAATGATCCGAACTTCCCATCACTACTGTTTACACAGTGCAAAAGTGTGCTTGTAGGGGTGTGACCTGGTGACGTAAAGCCGAGCCGTGAATCACAGCACATTATGTTAGCTGACCAATCAGAGCCTTTTGAGGGCGGGCCTTCCAGAGAAACTAGGAAAATGACAGTCGTTTTCATGTTAGCTGAGTAGCAGTAAATAACAAAAGATATATGAAACAATAATGTGATTTTCTACAAGTGAAGCATGAGCACACATAGCTTTGCATCTTATAAACACAACCAAGCCTGAAAAATACACTGTGGACCACCCCTTTAATAACTATTTTTCATTTGAAATTTTGTAGTCAACTAACATTAACAAATGAAAGCTAATTCCAAATGATAATAAAACTAGATTGTGCCTCATTAATTTATGTACTTTTATTGTAGAAATCTCTAAAATGTGACCAACAGTTCTAAATGCTTACATCAGACGCAGCTAAACTGCAATCCTCAATTTGTAATTCTGCAAAATGCCAGAATTAGTTAAGGATCAGAATCCTCGCAAGGCAATTAAACGTTTAGTGGTGAAATTTTGCATGTATCACATGAAACCTTGTGCTCAACCCTGACTAATGCCGTGAGATTTGATACTCCGGCACTCTCTCCCACAGAGCTGAGACGTGTTTGGACGAACAAAAACCCGCTCGGCACGGAGAAGGACGCAGAAATGTCTGCCTGAGCTTCTCTTGTGCACACTTCCCAGCATGCACCGGGCCTACTGCCTGCTCTGGGGACTGCGTGACCACCATCAGTCACGGTTCTGCGTTGAGCGCAAACACACACACACACACACACATCTGAGCGTCTCTCCGTGAAATCCTACTCCCCTGAGCAAGGGTGAAATACAGGTCTAGCTTGCAGTGACCTCTCGGGTTTCCATGGATACGCCGCACTATAAATAAAACAGGGTTTTTCTGCTGGCGGTTTGGCAGATCTTTAGGGGCCTGCTGGTGGTACAGTTTCTTTCTCTTTCTCCACATTCGTTTGCTTGCTTATAGGTGTCTTTTCCAGCGTTGTTCTCATTCTGTCTTTCTGAAGTGGACATCTTTCCCTTCACGACACAATATTCTGGTCAAAACAACTGAGAGACAAAGAGTGTTTATGGGCAAGGCGAGGTATATTGTATGTTTGCAGTCTCTGTGAATGACTCGTGACGTTGTTAGAGTGTATGTGCGAAAGGTAGACAGTTGAATGGAAATTATGACAGCAGAAACTTGGATTGTTTTTTTTTCTAGATTCAATAGATTTTTGGGGGTTTAGCTTAAAATTAAATTCATAAAATGCTACAAAAATTGTGGTCGTGTTTCACTTTGGATAATAGCAAAAAGGCTATTTCCAGTATTAATTAATGATGAATGTTAAATGTTTGTTATAATTCAGTGGATTTAATGTCATGATGATGTTATGATGACGTTGGTTAGTTGGTGCAAGTCAAATTTAGCCAAAGTAGATTTATGAAAAAAAAAAAAAAATTATGTATATCTCGCCAATGCGCCTGCTGTTCTCACACAAATCCAGCAGAGGTCACTGTCAACTGACAGATTGACTGGCCCACCCTCCTCCTTCTATAAACCCAACCTTTAGTGTTTTCAAAAGCACAGATTGACCCACCCACTTCCCCAAAAACAACCGACAGCGTATTCAAAAGCAATCCAGAAAAAGAAAAGCCCTCGCCTGATTTTTACCATGTTTTCAGATTTTACCACATTCTCATCTAGTTAATTTACTTATTTAATTTTTGGGCTTTTGTTTTTATCTTACCTGCTTTCTGAAATTGACACTGTAGTCTTCGTTTTAAAAGTGAAATGCAGCCATATGCACCTCTAGCAACACAATTCATGATCTCCAAAAATGTGAAATCTGAAAATTTCCCTGTGTTGTCTTTCTTCCAACAACTTTTAACCTTGAAAAGTTTAAAAACGTAATTTTGTTTACATTTTTAATAATTTTTAATGATATATTGTCTGGGTTGGTGCTATTGTAATATTATAATATAATAATATTAAGGCTGATTTAAACTTCTGCATCAAGCGAACACAAATGCTCCATCGCAGCCTTCGTGTGGTCGCATAGCCCAAATGTGACTACATGTCGCAACAACGCAAAGCTTTGTGATTGGCCGGCTTGGTCGCTGTGTTTACAAGTGTCGAGTCCCGTGAAGTGGCTCTAGATAGAAACTTTAGTTTTGTGTTTACCTAATGATTAAAGTTGATGCATATCCACCGGTTCCAGCCTCTGAATGAGTTTTAGTTTCTTGTACATTAAAGTAGCATTCAGAACAAACCAAACACCAGTGAAGAAACTACACAGAGAACAACAAAAACCTACTGCCAGCTAGCGTTTTGGAAGTGTTATAGAGCAACACAAACAGCATGCGAAAGTAAAATCCCCTACACGCAAGGCAGGGGCCGTGGGTCACATCGATCCCTCGACGCAGGAGTATAAATCAGCCTTTACACTACAAAAACCTTGTAATAAACTGCCAGTCCAGTTATTACTCTATATATTATTTATTAGACATTATATTATTTCAAACTTCTAAAATGTCAATAAAATTCCCTTTGTTAAACTGTAGAGCTGAATTTCAACATCAAAAGTCAACAGAGCAGAGATCAACATCCCATAATGCAATTCACAACAATTTTTTTACAGTGTAGTTTAATATATTGTATAATAAACCAAAAGTTGCTGCCATCAAGTTCCTATTTATGTATTCATTCATTCATTCATTTTCTTTTTGGCATAGTCCCTTTATTAATCTGGGGTCGCCACAGCGGAATGACCAGCCAACTTATCCAGCATGTGTTTTACGCAGCGCATGCCCTTCCAGCTGCAACCCCTCTCTGGGAAACGATTTAAATATTCTACAATAAATTATGTTAACAAACGAACGTAACTTGTCTTTACTGTGAGATTTAACTACCCGTATACCTGGCTATTATATGTGATCCCACTGTCCAGGGGTGTTTGTGTGTGTCAGCAGCAAGAACACGGGCAGCTCATGTGTCGAGGTCATTTGCCCTGAAGTTGTTGAGCGAGATGAGACTGGCTTTTCAACACCTTCTCTGTTGTGAGAAAAGGTAACATACTTTTTTCTCCTAATTATCTTCCTGCAGAAACAGTCGAGAGCGTTAAAGATTACAACTTCAGCCACAAGATTCACTCTTAAAGACTGCGCGATTAACACAGTTTTCTCCCTGGTTAACAGTAAAACAGAAAGCCTGTTCCTGAGAGGCTTCATCTGCCATATCTGAATATAAAGAGTTCAGTACGTGGAAATGAAAAAATGATTCGACCTTCTGTGAATTTTTCGTTTTCGTTTCAGAAAATTTAGGAATTTTTCACAGTATTTTCTATAATATTTTTTTCTTCCAGAGAAAGAGTTTTTTTTTTTGTTTCATTTCAGCTAGAATAAAAGAAGTTTTTAATCATTTTTTTAAACCATTTTAAAGTCAACATTAATGGCCCCCTTAAGAAATATTTGGACTGAAATATATGGACTGGATTTTTTACCTTCTATCCCAGTCTTGGATGTGAACGATTAGTGTTGGTGGCTGTTTTTGCCTCATTGACTTCCATTATTGATGGTGCATAAATACCCAGTCTTTGTTTTTATTTACTCCTAGTTCTGAGAGCTGAGATGCATATTTTGATTTCTCAGATACATCAAGGTAAGTGCTTAAAGGTCACTCTCACACACTAATTTTATCATATACTCCATATAAAATCGAGAAACCAAGCCTTTTCCCCCACAGGCTAAAGGTCTAACACATCTAAAGGGTTAATGGTGCCAATAATGATCAACTGTAAAAATGTCAAATTTTACCTCTTTCCAAACAAGGAAAATCACAAACAATCAAAAATGCATGATAATATGGTGTCATGGTTTTGTAATGAAAAAAAAAGTTGTTATAATAGAAGTCAATGGGGCAAAAACAGCCACCAGCAGTAAATTAGGGAGAGCAAATGAAAATCAGTCAAAAACAATGGATCAAAGCCAATGTTTGTTCACGTGTCCAAGTCTTTGATAAAAGATTTTTAAAAATCCAGTCAATACAATAATCCACAATAAAAGTTTATATTGAAAATACGTAATTTTGTATGATTTTTTTCACCAAATCAGTGATATCATTTATGAATTTGGCAATTAAGAAGTAGAAATCCTGTATTTTTCAAACAATTTAGTAGCTTTGTTCAGGACTGAGGTTGATTAACATATTAATGCAAAATAATTATATAATAATAATAATAACTATTATTATTATTATTATTATCTGATGCATTATTACAAGCAGTTTAATTTAGTGGATGCCCTTCCAGCTGCAACCCATCTCTGGGAAACATCCATACACACTAACATTCACACACATACACTTCGACCAATTTAGCTCACCCAATTCTCCTATACCACATGTCTTTAGACCTGTGGGGAAAACCGGAGCACCCGGAGGAAACCTACGTGAACACTGGGAGAACATGCAAACTCCACACAGACATGCCATCTGACCCAGCTGAGGCTCGAACCAGCGACCTTCTTCCTGTGAGGCGACAGCGCAACCCACTCCGCCACCATGCTGTCCATCTGATAGTGTGATAGTGATAATAAATCTTGTTAAAGAGTGCAAATCTCCAATTGTTTTGTAGAGAAAATTCTATTGTGTAGTTTGTTTTAAAAAGTACATAATTTGAGAGCATAGTTTAGTTGAATTTGGCTGATGGTTAGTGACATTTTGGAAAATATATTCACAAAAATTCTGTCTTCAGAAATGCTGTATATCTGCATAAGCATTATTAGATATACTTCATAAATCAGTAGCTTTTGTTGGGTTGTCTTTAAAGTTACAAGGTATAAACACCACAAAACCCAAATTTTATAGTCAAATCAAATCTGTGTGATTGACAGCCTTGCACTCATGCCATTTCCACCGATGAATTTGATCATGTCTTTGTCTCTGTGGCTTGTGATTGGTCCTTATCATGACAGACATGTTGTGTGTGTGTGTTTAAAGCGGACTCTCTCATCCCTGCAGGGGTTTCAGGGTTTGCATACTGCTCTGATGCTGTTGTCAGGTTCAGTTTTCCACTTGAACTTTCAAATCATCAAATAATCTTGTTGAAAACGTATCAGTTTCTGCAAAAACATGAAGAAGTACAACTGTTAATAATCAGAATAATAATCAGAAATGCTCATTAAGCGCCAAATCAGAATAATTACATTCAACGAAGACACCAATATCTGACGTCTCCTATTTCACCCAGATAATTTTCTATCCAAAATAAAAGTTTGCATGCATATGTGTTTGTATCTTGTATGCTAATTATTTAAGTGATCTTGAAAGCGCATTAAACTAGTGTCTACTTTAATGTTTTATTCATTCATTCATTTTCTTTTCGGCTTAGTCCCTTCATCAATCCGGGGTCTCCACAGCAGAATGAACCGCAAAATTATCCAGCATTTGTTTTACGCAACGGATGCCCTTCCAGCCACAACCCATCTCTGGGAAACACATCCATACATTCTCATTCACACACATACATACACTATGGACAATTTAGCTTACCCAATTCACCTTCATATCTTTGGACTGTGGGGGAAACCGGAGAACCCTGAGGAAACCCACGCAACCACGGGGAGAACATGCAAGTTCCACACAGAAATGCCAACTGGCCCAGCCGGGGATCGAACCAGCGACCTTCTTGCTGTGAGGCGAACATGCTACTCACTATGCCACCGTGGCGCCTTAATGTTTCATATAATGTTTAAAAACACATATCAAAATATGGGCAAAATTATAAAGTTTTATTGTCACTCAACATACTCAGCATACTTCTTTTGATATGCACTTATATAAATAAGATATACAATTGAAATAAAAAAAGGGATCATTTTTATTATATTTAAAATTGTTACAAGTTTCTTGATTACAAATTGCTTAAAGCGAGTGGTTTTAAGGATAGTGGCAAAGTTTAAAGGTTTAAGATCACAAATAGTTAGTATTAAAAAAATTACATACTGGATATAGATATATATATAGATTACATACTGGATCCAGTGTTGGGCAAGCTACTTGAAAAATGTAGTGAGCTAAGCTATTAGCAACTCTACTTAAAATGTAGCTTAAAAAGCTACCCTCTGGGAAATGTAGCAAGCTATGCTAAAAGCTACATGGCAAAAGTAACTTAGCTGCACCTGAGCTATTTTTTGCAATTTTCATTTTTAAATCGAAGCAACTTAAATCCAGGTCAATCACATCTTAGTCATCAATAAAGCTGTCAATGAAACAAATGAGGCATAATGGTTCAGTCCTTGGCTAAAAAACACTTGCTGTGCATATAGCCTATTCCTAAGGTTGTAAATGGACATGTAAAACCATTACGGCATAATTTATAGCATAACTTACATAAACACATACTTTCTATGTAGACATCAGAGAACTACTTTATATAATGCTTTGCACGGCACCTACAATACTCAAATTGTGTGCTAACAGCTCTCCAGACTGAACTGAAACATACTGAGAACTGCTGCAGTGTGAATGGAGCCATATTTCCTGCACTGCTCTTTCGAATCACCGTTCAAAAGCTGCTCCATAGGCTTCAGTTCAGCTACTGAAAAGCTTCATCGGAACTAAAAGGAATCCTTTAGCTTTGACGGTTTGGCATTTAACATGCTGTAAAAAATTTGATGTTATAGACTTCAGAATGTAGAGTAAAAAAACAAACACGATGACCTGACATAGGCTGTTTCGCAACACCAAGTACACAAATTTGGATTTGCGTCCTTGGAAGTTCAGACGTGCCAACTTTAGAGGATGCAAGGACACAAGTCGGGTACTTCTTTAAATGGAACGGCAGCGTACTTTATAACATCACTTACCTCACCATGGATTCATCAGTTTCACTGTACATTAACAGTAGAATGATTTAATTATATAAAGCACAGCCTTATAATTAATATTATATATCAATTTGTTTGATTTAAGAAATATAGACTCGATTTAAGAAATATAAACTACAATGGCGACACAGTGACGCAGTAGGTAGTGCTGTCACCTCACAGCAAGAAGGTCGCTGGTTCGAGCCATGGCTGGGTCAGTTGGCATTCCTGTGTGGAGTTTGCATGTTCTCCCCGTGTTTGCGTTCCTCCGGGTGCTCCGGTTTCCCCCACAGTCCAAAGATATGTGGTACAGGCGAATTGGGTAAGCTAAATTGTCCGTAGTGTATGTGTGTGAATGAGTGTGTATGGATGTTTCCCAGAGATGGGTTGCGGCTGGAAGGGCATCCGCTGCGTAAAACAAATGCTGGATAAGTTGGCGGTTCATTCTACTGTGGCAACCCCGGATTAATAAAGGGACTAAGCCGAAAAGAAAAAGAATGAATGAATAAACTACTATGGACATTATACAAGTATAAATTACAAGATGTAACAAAAGGAAATATATAACCTAACAAAATAACACTGTCGAAATAATACACCTGAGAACAAAAATAAATAAATAAATGACCAAAAACTGTCCTTTAGGTATACATGAGATGTATTAAAAATCATGTTTAACTACAATGGACAGATGAGATCCAGCGGTAGACGAGAGATGGACTGGCCAATTAAAGCTGCTCTCGTGGGAGGAACTGATGACGGAACTCCTGCTTACAATCTGGGGGTCACATAAGCTAAAGCTGGAGTCCACATACTGTAAGCTAAAGCACATTATCAAATATGTGCTGTCTTTTTAAATATACTGCTGATTCAAGTTTAAAGCAACTGCATTCTTGCCTGAAAAACTCCTAAAACTTTATTTTGTGACAAAAAAGAAGTATTTTTAAAACTGTGTGGGTTTCCCCTTTGCCATTAGCTTTCGCTGGTTGGGCTGCAATGCATCCTGGGATACCTGCGCTTCGCAAGTTCGCACAATCTCAATGCTTCCTCGACAAAGAGATGGAGCAAGGACACATCCGGGAATTTTATCTGTACTTGGCAAGATGTGAACTCTGAATTGGAACAGTACTTCGGCGATGGTTGGTGGTTTCATGAGGACACAAGAAAGCAAGTACAGACAAGAACGCATATTGAGAAACAGCCAATGAGATAAAATAAATGAATATTTGTTAAATAAAAATGTTCGGATGCTCACAAGATGACAGCTGTAAAGGGCCTATAAGTATTTCAATTTTTTTTTTAAACATTTTAAATGTTAATGTTGGGCGCCACAGTGGCCTAGTGGTAAGCACGATTGCCTCACAGCAAGAAGGTCGCTGGGTCGAGCCTCGGCTGGATCAGTTGGCATTTCTGTGTGGAGTTTGCATTTTCTCCCCGTAGTCGCGTGGGTTTCCTCTGGGTGCTCGCTCCGGTTTCCAAAGTCCAAAGACATGTGGTATAGGTGAATTGGGTGAGCTAAATAGTTTTTAGTGTATGAGTGTGAATAAGTGTGTATGGATGTTTCCCAGAGATGGGTTGCAGCTGGAAGGGCATCTGCTGCATAATAAATACATGTTGGATAAGTTGGCGGTTCATTCCGCTGTGCTGACCCCAGATTAATAAAGGGACTACGACGAAAAGAAAATTATATATATATATATATATATATATATAACTATATATATATATATATATATATATATATATATATATATATATATATACTGCTTACTCAAGAGCTGATTGGCTTACTTTATAGCTTGAAACTATTTATCCGAGAATTGTTTCATTGTAAAACACTGTTGCGCTCTATTTGCCTAATAGCTAATAGTGTTTGTGCAAGAGCCATAATAGTCCAGCTAATTAGTCTGCAGTGGTTGGAGCGCTCGCGCTTTCACAGGTTGTGTTTGGTGTGTGGATCTTCAGCAAATGTATGTGGGCAGTAAAGGGTTAAGAGCGTTGGAGCTGTCGCAGTCCCTTCGGCCCTCGGCCTCCTGCCCTCGCTCTGATTAATCATGGAGGAAAAAACGCAGTAGACCGTTCACTGCAAGACACGCACGCACGGACACGCACACGCAGCCGCACGTATAGACACACACACACACAGAAGGGATTGTTTTCCCCGAACGAATTCAGTCACACACACACACACACACACACACACACACACACACTGGAGCTTTCGCTGCAGAACGTTTCGCTCTTGCCTGAGGGGGTGAGGCTGTGTGTGTGTGTATGTGTGTGTATGTGTGTGTGTAGCCCTGTCACATGTTGCAGCGATACACACACACACACACACGCACACACACACAGCACTCTCTCTCGCCAGGGGTCACTGGAGCCGTGGTTCAGCCTACACCGCTAGACCGCCACAACACTTTTTTTTCTCTCTCTCTCTTCTCTCCCTCGCTTTTTTCTCTCTGGGTGACAGTGGTGGAGGTGGTGATGGGCTTCTCTCTCTTCCTGCGCACAACAGAGTCTTTTTTATCTCCCTTCAGAGAATCCCACTGCAGCAGGGAATTGTGCGTGTGTGTGTTTAAAAGGTTTACGATGCCTGAGTAGCCCTGTCCTCCTCGCGCGCACAGAAACCCCCCACCTTCCTCTTCCTCCAGGAAGCTTCTTCAGAGCATCTGAGTGGAACGGCAAAACAGTCGTGCTCTTTGTAGAAGCTTAGAAGAGAGAGCGAGATGGAGGGAAGCAGGGAGAAAGAGAGAGAGAGGGGGAATATCAATTCTCCTCTCATGTAAAAATTCTAGACCGGTTTGGTCACTACAGAGACGACAGACATAAAGTATCGACTGGAGTTACAGAGCAGCTTCCCCAAAACTCTGCTGCAGCGCCTCGCGTACAGCGATGATACTGTTTATGAAATATTAATCCGTTCTCTCGCCATCCGCACTTCAGAGATATTTCTACGGTAGGTAGCCATCATTAGTTGAGTTTGAAAACCAGCTCAGGCAAAAAAGAGAGAAAAGTATTTGTTAGTTTTTCATTGTTGCATCAGGTTACTGTAGATCTACACATATTACCTGTCCACTGATTTTCTGGCATATTTGTGTAAATTGGGATGAGGGTAGTCACGCTGACTAAATTTACGTTCGCAATCCGTTTTTACTTCTCCCTAAGTGGAATATTCAAATCAAAAGTGATTTTGCCCATTGGGAATTGACTGAATCATGAGAAGTAGGCTTTTCAGACCTGAGTGCGTGTTTGGAATCGATGTGAATGACTAAACTCCCCTAGGCCGAGGTGACATCAGCAAAAAAAAAAAAAAAAGAAAGACAAAGATGTCTCAGAGCTGGATGCAAAATACAATGAAACAGTCTTATTATCAAATTATAGTACAATTAAAAAAAAATAGTTTTCTGCATTTAACATTTAGTCATGATTTTTCAGCGCCATTACTAGAGAATTTATTGTCACTTTCTCAAGAACAAAGTCAGGAAATTAGAATAAACGTCTGAAGAATGAGAATTACAATCAGTGTTGAAAATATATGTTGTGTACCCCTTTTTTATAATAAAATATAATAATAATAAAAAAAATAAAGGTGCCACGGTGGCGTAGTGAGTAGCACATTCGCCTCACAGCAAGAAGGTCGCTGGTTCGAGCTCCGGCTGGGTCAGTTGGCATTTCTGTGTGGAGTTTGCATGTTCTCCCTGTGGTTGCGTGGGTTTCCTCCGGGTGCTCCGGTTTCCCCCACAAGTCCAAAGACATGTGGTATAGGTGAATTGGGTAGGCTAAATTGTCCGTAGTGTATGAATAGGAATGTGTGTGTATGGATGTTTCCCAGAGATGGGTTGTGGCTGGAAGGGCATCCGCTGCGTAAAAAATATGCAGGATAAGTTGGCGGTTGATTCCGCTGTGGCAACCCCGGATTAATAAAGGGACAAAGCCGACAAGAAAAAGAAATGAAAATGAAAATGAAAAAAATAAAATGTATGTTGTGTAAAACCCGATTAATATCGATGAAAAAATAGATGCATTGTGATTCTTTTTTCCTATCAATTCTGAATCGAATTTCAAAAGTTAAAAATCGACACTATATTCAATTTAGATTGTGGTGATGCAGGCCGAGAAAGATGTGAGCTAGAAACAGAAAAGTAAAACGTATGCTGCCGAAATAGCTCCATTTAAACAAAGACGGACAAACATAAGAATTGTAATACTGTGGTCACACCAGACACGGGACACGCAAATAAATTATGCTATTCGTGCATAAATAGACACGTGAACATTTTAAATTTACTAGATAAACATTTTTACTGGACATTTTGAGTTTACTTGTATCATTTGCACATCAAATTCACTTCACAATAGATGTTCGCATCATGGACAGGGCTTGTGTCTGCCCACTGACTCTAGCTTTGTTGCTAAATGGATAACATAGATTTTATTGAGAGAATAGTTGTGTTTATGTGCTTTAGGAAGGCTAAAAACTCTATAATGGTTCAGTAAATCCTTTCAGGTGTGCACTCAGCTCTGTGAGTTCATCACATTCTTCAGAAACTACCTGTATGGTGGAGGTTTTCAGCAGTGCTTCAGACTGAGCCGATACCAGTTTGATAAACTGTTGTCCGGTGTCGGCAGCAGGATTTCCCTTTCAGGACACCAACAACAGGTGCTACGTTATAATCACTCCTCCACAAGAGCAAGCTCATGATTGGTTAACATGGCGCGGATGTCCACTGAAGTTCAGATTTTCAAACGTGCACGATAAGCGTGTCAAACGCACAAAACTCTCAACTCACGCCACTTCATTCAAGTGGCGAATTGTGTCATTTGCGCTGCCTCATTCACACGAGACACACCACAGGATGTCTATTCGCATCTTTGCATTGACTTAACATGCAAATTATTCGCACTTGACACTTTATCCATGTCTGGTGTGAACACAGAATACGAATGTCCGCTGTTCAAATTCTTGCAGCGTCACACAAACCTTGAGTCATGATAGTCTTGCTGCACTGTGCTTTTCGTTCGATGTGTGACCGGCTTTAGAATCACTAAAGAATGCATACAAGGAGGCATTAAAATGGTGCATGCTGGAGACTGACTACAGCAGAATCCTAACTTGCGTCACTTGCAGTTTGTTACCTGTAAAGGTGGAATTAATCACTAAAGATTTCCATCCTGGAGTTTGCATGTTCTCCCCGTGGTTGCGTGGGTTTCCTCCGGGTGCTCCGGTTTCCCCCACAAGTCCAAAGACATGCGGTATAGGTGAATTGGGTTGGCTAAATTGTCCGTAGTGTGTGTATGAATGAGTGTGTCTGGATGTTTCCCAGAGATGGGTTGTGGCTGGAAGGGCATCCGCTGCGTAAAACAAATGCCGGATAAGTTGGTGGTTCATTCCGCTGTGGCGACCCCGGACTAATAAAGAGACTAAGCCGACAAGAAAATGAATGAATGAAGTTTTCCATCCCTAGTGGCCATGGGTAGTAGTTTACATGATGTAAGTATCAAACAGATGTGCATGAAGGGCTAACCGTTGTCCAGCCATCTGATGTCCACAGCTCACTGATGCCAAAAGGAAGTGGACGCTGTCGGGCATTGTTCACAGCGACTACAGGACTGCAGAGCAAACAAATCACCAGCAGTTACAACAGTGGTGACCAGGGCAATTAGTGTCAGTTCGTCACAGTCTTCTGCATCCCCAAGCTAACTGCACACTTTTGGCAAAAACTCATAAAATAGGCAGAAGATCAGCAAGGCTGAACTGGGAACTGTTGTACGGAAGTGGCCTGAATGAACAAATCAAGCTTCCTGGTTCGTCAATAATACAATAATAACCAGCAGAGGCTGTGGCACCTGGATGCACCATTGAACAGACACAGACCAGCAGTGGTTATGTGCTGTGGGTGATGTTTTCTTTAGAATTTGCCCCAAATGTGGCACAATTCCTGACAACTGTCTGGTATCTTAACATTGCTGAGTACCAAGCGAACCTATTGATGGTAACAGCACAATGCACTATGCCAAACTGACAAAATCATCAAGGAGTGATTCTAAGAAGATGGATGTGAATTTCTGTTAATTCCTTGGCCTCAAAATTCACCTGACATTAACCCATAAAAAAGTAGGTTTGCACTTCACCACCAGTGTTGGGAGTAACGCGTTATAAAAGTAATGTATTACAGTAATGTATTACATTTTCCTGTAACGCAGTAGTGTAAGGCATTACTAATGCATTTTCAGTAATATTTTACTCGGTACATGTTCAGTAACGCGTGCGTTACAACAAACTTTTCGCCCGCAAGAGATTTACAAATAAAAACAGCGCATTTCTATTTCCTGTTCGTGGTCAGTGAATATACGCGCGGCGTGTGTTGTCATTCATCTCCCTCTGGCTACGGGTACTTTTTACTTTGAACGCGGAATGATTTCAGCTTCTGAGCTCGAGGTCCGAGGCTATTGGCTCAGCCCGGTGCGCAGTAATCTTAAACCCTAACGCACAGCGGAAAAGCGGCAAATTGATTCGCGAGATGGACGTAAGTACATATGGTGTTATTTTTACTGACAAACGTATCATGTAATACGAGCGAGCGAACGCGCGCCGGTTTCTAATCGCGTGCACTCAAAACACGGCTGCTCACGTGCGGATGATGTGCTCTCGCTCCGTCAGATGATGCAGACTCACAATCTGTGCCTTGTGTTTCCTCCTCTTTTTGTGCGTTTGCTCTCCAGAGATTATATTATCTTATACTATATATCCAGAGATATTTCTACACTATTTACCTACAGGTTGAGGTAAATTCTGAAATAAATTCTAGTGTTTTTGAGTGTTAGGTATACTGCCTATGTTTTAGGCTAGTGGATTTTCAACTTGTTAATAAACGCTTCAGCATACTGTAGTATTAGCAATAGTGAACTGATAAAATGAAATACAAAGTGGAGTTTTACTACAGTAAAGTGTGGTGAATTGTAGAATAATATACACTATAATGTTGTAAGAAAAAAACTACAGCACTGGGTAATTTGTTTATATTTCACTTGTTGTGTTACCATAGCAACTATGGTATTACCACAACAGATTCATTGAAGTACTTTACTATAGTAATGTTCAAAACACTGTACATGCCAATAGATGTGTTCAGGGGCCCTGTGGAACAGCTTTTCCTCAAATTGAAGAGGATGACAGGGAAAATGATCTCCAATATCTCATCAACAATGTGGAAGACAACATTTTATTTATTTTAAGAGTAAATAGTACAGTAGGCTATAAAACCTTATCAAGTTTTTCCTATATTCTATTAGTAAAATTTCTGCTTTTGTTATATTTTTGTTTAAATGTTTTTATTTGATTAGTATGGTGCACCTTTTTAAAAAATAAAATGTATTCTTTGCACTCAACATCTATTCTCTGTCATTAATTGTTGGAAACTGGAAATATCTCATCATATAACACACAGCCAAAAATGTTTTGGTTTGTTATATAAAAATGTATATGTAAGTCTATTTTAGTATTTTGGTTATTAATAATAGTGGACCAATATAAATCATATCAAAAAGCACAAAAGGAAGAAGGAACACAAGACACACATTGTGAGTCTGCATATAATCTCACTGAGCGAGCAGTGTACTGAGAGCACGCAACAAAATGTATGCATGAGCAGTGCATATTTGAGAGAGCGTGAGGAAATTTGCGCGCGAGCAGCGTATATTTGAGAACTCGCAAGCAGTTTTGTCCACAAACAGGAAATCGGTGCACGGGCATTATATTGAGAAAGCTACTGTATGTTCATCATGCTCACTTTGTGCAGGACAGTTTTGTGTTGTGAGCCACTTAAATTTAAAGTGAATAAAATAATGGCAACAATAAGAAAAAAAAAATCTGCATCTTGTCATGGCATTGGAGTTTACATATAGGCCTGTAGTGTCTAATATGAATATAGTCAAGCTATTCAGAGATATTGCCAGATAATCACTTTACCTCTACCATACTTTTAACAGACTTAGATCATTTGTGATTCTGGCTTCCATCCTTTCTTGCATTGTCTTGTTCCTTCACATTGCCAATTATATACTGTTAGTAGCCTGGATAGGTCACAGTCATTCTGCTACATCATATCGCTTTCTACTGGATGTAAAATGCTCTGCAGTACGTTTTGTCATTTTATAATGTTAAGTTCTAATTCTGGAGTTATTTTGGTGAAAGTAACTAAAAAAGTAATATGTAGTCATGTAACATATTACAATTTTGAGACAGTAATATTGTAAGGTAAGGGATTACATTTAAATAACAGTAACAAGTAATCTGTAATGTATTACAGCTTTGAAGTAACTTGCACAACACTGTTCACCACTATCTAACAGTGTTCAGGAACCGTACGGAGAGCCTGCTGTTGACAATATGGTGCCAGGTCATACCTCACTACATAGCAGCTGTTTTGTGGTCAGAATGCAAGTGACCATAATTTAACAGCTCATCGGTAGAACCACATGGAATCTGTGGCCACTGAAATCTGCAGATTTCCGGTACATTATTGAGTTTATTTCTTAACTATGTATATATTAATTTTAGCAATGTTATTCAATAATATGCAAATGTTTATAAGATTTATGTACAATTCAAATTGTAAAGTAATATTTTCTGTCTTTTAGTAGATTCATTATATGTGAGACTTAAGGCCCAATCCTAATTCTATTTTTGTACCCCTACCCCTTCCTCTTGGCCCTTGAAACAGAGTGTGAAGGAGAAGGACTCGAAAATTTACCCCTAAGAAATGGGACAGTACTACAGCACCTGCACACATCATCATACTGTATGTCATCGCAATCTCTTACTTCATATGAGATAAACAATCACGACTGCTGTAGTTATTCCAGGTGCATTACTTTTGGTATTTATCTTCAGGAAATCACTGAAGGCAACGATATCATGTTATCATAAAGATGTAATGTGGCAATAAGATCGTAACTGTACTGAGAATTTACACAGAGGCCATATTCATTTAAACATTCATTTTAAACACACAAAAACAACATTAATATCATACCATTGGGAGGCTTATGATCGCGCGAAGGGAAGACAACAACACAATTCTTATCTTACTTTTGGGGTGGGGGTTTGAGGACAAATGAATTATTTTTGCTCAATGCAAATGATTAACTTAATTGATTAGTGTTAGGACAACATGTAGGAAATGTGTGGAACCCAGCGTCTTTTAAAGTGTAGAGTGGAATTAAAATTATATAAAATAATAAAAAGTTTTCATGATTATGATTTTGGATTTTTTTTTCAAGATGTAAGATAAGTCTTTTGTGTCTCCAAAATGTGCCTGTAAAGTTTCAGCTCAAAACACCCATCAGATTATTTATTGTACCTTTCATTATTTAGAATTTTTTGCTCTGAACAACCATGGAGCTGTTTTTGTGGCCTCTGCCTTTAATGCTACTTACCCCGCCCACCATTACCACGTGCCTGTCAGCGTGTCTCTTAGATCTCACGTAAAGTTTGTGAGAAGTACTACAGTAAGAACTTTACCAATGATTATTTGATGTATTTGTTGTGGAGTTAATTCAAGCCTTTCTGCAATGAGACACACACAATGTTGTTACAAAGTTTACACACACACACAGTGTTTTTGCAGTCCTGTAGTCCTAACGTGCAGCTGTGGTGATAAAGATGGTAAAATCACTGTAATTGATTACAAACATGCACTGGTTAAAAAGTTTTAAACTTGTGAAACTCATTCTTGATCACATTTGATGATGACTGATGAACACAGCGAGCTGAACAGATCTTTTAATCCCAGTTGCTTTGCGCACGTTCTTGTTGATATGATTAAAGGCGTTACTATGGAGACATGTTAATACGCGACTGTCAATTAAATCGGTTGGACGAGGAAACCATATTCCTACGTCACGTTGTAGTCGGCCTCAAAATGGGAGGGATTTGCATCCTATTTTAACGTCAGGAAATTTAAAAAAGAGACTTATGTGTTTCACTCCAATAAGACTGTGGACACACTATACCTACACACACTTCTGTCCAAACAGCATACAAAAGATAATTTTCATTATAGGTGCCCTTTACAATAAAATATCATCATAATTTAGAATATCAAATTGATATCTAACATTGGCATTAAAAAACTTAAGTCAAAAATCAAAAACAAATCAAATACAGGACTCTCAAACAACTTTTGAGTGTTGTGTTATGCCGATGTCAATTTGATATTTTGTCTTCATGGTAGTTTATATTGTATAGATACAAAATCCAGTGTAAACTTAGAATTTTCTTATAGCAAAATAATTTTTGTGCAATAATTTTGTAAAAACAGCATCAATGTGTGGATGTCAAAGGCTTGTCAAAGTTTTTACATCAAATCAATTTGCATTTTTGACGTGATGTCCTGCTTGATGTCAATTTGACGATGTCTTAACATCACTGTGCCTGTTATTGTTAGCCAGACTCCAGGCTAAGACAAATGTGTTAGCTATTAGGCCACTGCTCCGACAGAAGGATTCAGTCAGTACTGTCATTTACTTAAGCCAACTTAAAGAAAAATAAAGTGTATACATCCTAAATTTGATGAAATCCTTTGACTTATTCACTCTACATCATCTTTACTTTTACTCGATCTCCCTCCGTCCTCACTCTCTATCTTTTCCTCCCTATCTGAGCTCCCTCTATTTCCATGCACCTCCATGTCTCTCTTTCTTCCAGCCCTGATCCTTCAGAGGAAGCGAGGAATGGAAGAAGATAAGGGAGAGGTCAGTAACTGTGCTGCATGAGCTCATTTGAGAAGAGAGGGGTCAGCATGACGGCCCGCCGCTGCCGTCTGTCTCGACCCATCGGACGCGCAGATGATAACTATCCCAGCTGCTGTTTCACAGTCTGGAATGATTGACTGTCTCCATCATGAACCAGATGCCGCTGAGAAACCAAACATGTGGCGATAATATGGAAATATGTTTAGAAGGTTGACTGGCTGTCGATTAGCTGCTTGTTGCTTTGAACTCGCTGTGTTTATTATCTATCTATCTATCTATCTATCTATCTATCTATCTATCTATCTATCTATCTATATCTATCATATTCATAGTGCTTCCCTTTTTCTACATTTTTTCTACATTTTTCTACACTTTCTGTGTAGAATAGTTACAATGTGGAAAAAATGGAAATTGTAAATTTATTAAAAATAAAAAAACCTGAAAAATCACATAAGTATTCACAGCCTTTGCCGTGAAGCTCTAAATGGGGCTCAGGTACATTATGTTTCCACTGATCATTCTTGAGATGTTTCAGCAGCTTAACTGGAGTTCACCTGTGGTAAATTCAGTTGATTGGACATCATTTGAAAAGGCATACACCTGTCTATATAAGGTCCCAGGGTTGACAGTGCATGTCAAAGCACAAACCAAGCATGAAGACAAAGGAATTGTCTGTAGACCTCCGAGACAGGATTGTCTTGAGGCACAAGGCTGGGGAAGGTTACAGAGAAAGTTCTGCTGCTCTGAAAGTTCCAATGAGCACAGTGGCCTTCATTATCCGTAAGTGGAAGATATTTGGAGCCACCAGATCTCTTCCTAGAGCTGGCCGGCCATCTAAGCTGAGTGATCGGGGGAGAAGGGCCTTAGGGAGGTGATCAATAACCCAATGGTCGCTCTGTCTGAGCTCCAGCGTTCTTCTGTGGAGAGAGGAGAACCTTACAGAAGGACAATCATCTGTGCAGCAATCCACCAATCATACCTGTATGGTAGAGTGGCCAGACTGAAGCCACTCCTTAGTAAAGGGCACGTAGCAGCCTGCCTGGAATTTGCCAAAAGGTATCTGAAGGACTCTCAGACCATAAGAAACAAACTTCTCTGGTCTGATAAGACTAAAATTGAACTCTTTGAAGTGAATGCAAGGTGTTACGTTTAGAGAAAACTAGGTACTTCTCATCACTAGGCTAATACCATCCCTCCAGTGAAACATGATGATGGTAGCATCATGCTGTGGGGATGTTTTTCAGCAGCAGCATTGTCTGTTTTCACGTGGGGTTGTCTTGTTTTGATCATTCACATGTTCATTGTTTTGGTTCTCGGGGCTGGTCACGTGTTTTGTCGTCACTCAGCTGTTCTGATTAGTCACCAGCTGAGTGTCATTAATAGGTCTATATATGGACACCGTTTTCTATGTTTCCTTGTCAGTTCGTTACGTGTGCTCACTCACCTCTGTCTATGCGTAGGACTACAGGAGTGTCTGCTGGATTCCTTCCGTTGTCTGTTTGATCATCCAGTCTTCCGTCCCTTTGTCTGTCCGATCGTCCTGTCTGGTGTCTTCGTTCTGCTCGGAGATCCTGTGTTGTCATATTTTTGACTATGGTCATTAAAGACATTTTACTTGCATTTTGGATCCATCTCTGTTCCTTATCACACGTGACATGTTCATCTTCTTGCAGGACTATGACCCAAAGTACACTGCCAAAATATCAATGGAATGACTTCACAACAACTTGGTGAATGTTCTTGAGGGGCCCAGCCAGAGCCTAATCCTAAATCCTATTGAACATCTCTAGAGAGATCTGAAAATGGCTGTACACCGTCGCTTCCCATCCAGCCTGATAGAGCTTGAGAGGTACTGCAAAGTGAAATGGGCAAAAATTCCCAAAGACAGGTGTGCAAAGCTTGTGGGTTTATATAAAAAAAAATACTAGAGGCTGTAATTGCTACCGAAGGTGCATCAACAAAGTATTGAGCAGAGGCTTTGAATACTTATGTACATGTGATTTTTCAGGATTTGTGCTTTGTTTGCATTCTATCTATCTATCTATCTATCTATCTATCTATCTATCTATCTATCTATCTATCTATCTATAGAGAAAAGTTTGCATTGAACCAGATTTCCTTTATTTAATTTGGTAACTATTATTGTTGTATCTTACTAAAGATTCAATTCTGATGTTCATATTCGTAATGTTGCGCTAGATCTGGTTTCCCTTGCATCTTACTAACAGCAGTTTTTTTCCCACTGGAAACTGAAGAATGTTTAATCTGGTTTCTTTTTTGTTACCTGTGGGGTGCCCCAAGGCTCTATATTGGGCCCAATCTCATTTCTTTTTAATGCATGCTCCCACTTCATACCATATTTGAGATGCTTCATGCTACATTTATGCGGTTGATGCTAAGCTTTATTCTTCTCCAAAATCAGGTTACAATCCCTACTAGTGTACTTAAAGGACATTAAAGGATGGATGGACAAACATTTCTTTCAGTCGAACCAGAGGAACAATGAAGTTATCTTGTTTGGCCCTTCAAACCTTTTAGATAGGCTACTTCAAGGATATATTTGTAAAAAAACACAATCCTTGGAGTTATTTGCTGTCCTGAATTAAAATTGGATAAACACGTAAATTGGGTAGTCAGAGTTAGCTTTCTGTTGCTTAAGGGGCTTCATCGACTTAAAATATTTTTGCTTTCAAGAACTTAGAGAGTGTCATTCACACTGTCATTATAACAAATTTAGGCTATTGCTGTACTCTATATTTGACTTATTGTAAACTTTTAATAACATTTCCAAAATCTCCATTTAAAGTAAAGCTTCATTGTGACTACTTGCTTCTGTGTTTGGAGTGGCGGTGCTTGACGTCAGTTTGATGCTTTTAGCTGCAAAATTCTTAATCACGCCCTCTTACTGCTAGTTTGCTGAGGGAATGATGTGCAAAATAAAGCCAACTCAGGCTCATTGCGGATACGTACCCAGATCTACATTTCTGGGAAGATCGAAATACGCAACCGGAAGTACTATTTTCTTGCAGTTGTTGTTTTTGCAAATCCGCCAGAGGCTGCTGTGTATGCTTTTTTATGATCTCGAATTTCTGTTATGTGTCCTCTTCTAGCTTAAATCCACTAGAGCGCTCAATATACACGTCACCTGACCAGGCCAACTTGCTGTCGACTGATCTATTGGACTACCCACCCACCCCCTACCCTAAACCCAACCGATAGTGTTTTCAAAAGCAATCCTGAAAAAGAAAAGCCATTGTAGCTACTTGATTTTACCATGTTTTTTGCCAGTTGTTTATTTATTTAGCTTTTGTTTACCTGGTTTCTGGATCCATTCTTTATTGGACTTGAACCCCGTCATTGCAGTCAACTTCGCTCCACATCTCAAGTACAAACAACGTATGAGGCGAGCCACTGGGCAATTGCCCCAAATTTGGCACAATCCGGGACAACTGTCTGGTATCTTAACATTGTATCTGAACCAAGCCCACCCATTGATGGTAACAGCACAATGCACCATGCCAGACTGACAAAATCATCAAGATGTGGTCCTAGGGAAAGGAATGCGAATTTCTGCTAATTCCTTAGCCTCCTAATTCACCTCCAACAAAAAGTAGGTTTGAACCAGAGTAACAATAAAGTTATATTGTTTGGCCCTTCATGCCTTTTAGATAGGCTACTTTCAAGGATATATTTGCAATAAAACACAAACCTTGGAGTTATTTGCAGTCCTGAATAAAAATCGGATAGATTTGTAAATTGGGTAGTCAAAGCTAGCTTTCTGCTGCTTAACGGGCATCATCGACTTAAAATATTTTTACTTTTAAGAACTTGGAGAGTGTCATTCACACTGTCATTATAACAAATTTAGGCTATTGCAGTACTCTTTTTTTGACTTATTATTGAACTGGTAATGCTGGAAAAAGCTGTCTACATGGAGGTAAGAGGTAAACTAGTAGGACTAAAAGGAGCACAGGCTGTCAGCGGAGTCATACCGACCTGTAGCATCCGTTTTAAAGACAAAGTAGCCAGACGTACATCTGGCTACATGCTCTTCAGAAATGTAGACGGGTACGTATCCACAATGAGCATGTGTTGAAGAAAACCCCACATCCCTCCACCACCACCCCAACTCAATATTCAGTTGGAAGTACATCAACATATCTTTAAATTAACATTCAGTCAACAAGACCAGTTAAACCAACCATTTAATTTCATACAGTACGACACCGTTATTTACAGTCAATCAAAAAAGTTGAGCCATTATTTGTTTAAAAAAACATTAAACAATAACTTTGGTTTTTGTCCCCTTAAGGGAACAAAGTTTATATAAAAAACATAATATCATGTAGAGGCAGCAGAACAAATCTCAGTGCTTTGGAGAGCATGTTCCTCTGTAAACAGTGTAAAAAGCTGGGTCATGAAGACCTTCTGATTTCCATCCGTCCATCTCCAGCTTACTCCGCACCTGGATTTGCTCATACGCTCGGGTATGCACAAGTCTTTTGTTATAAGTTTGTGTTTTAAGTTTGTGTTTATCTGACTGAAGGGGATGTCAGTAGGTGAGCAGGTTTGCATGGGATCGGTGGTTTGGCACACGGGGCGTTTGTGGTGTTAAAGTTCTTCCTGAGCTGAGCCACACGACTGCCGTACGTCAGACCATCCTTTTCATTCAGCACTCCTTTAGAGAGAGAGAAAGGAAGAGTGTGTCATTAGACATTTTGTATCATTGCGTTATTATTATCATTAGAAACTAAACAAGCTCTGTTGCAGAAGCTAGCGTGCTGGTTCTGCTTAGCTGACATTATTATGAGTGTGAAAAAAAGCAGCAGGGTAAATATTGGTTGAACACTCCAAGGTAAATAGATGACTGATACACACACATTTTAATTAATTTATTTAGTTTTTATTCATTTGCATTGTAGTATTAAAACAATAGCATTAGGTAATTATATAAATAAAACAATGCAGATACATTTATGGCTTTAATTAATTATCTAAATGAGAATTTTGTGTATGAAGAGTTCAGATGCAAAAGCTGCTAAACACCACTGTCACCAAAAATGAGCTAATGACATCGAGTGAATGCTTTACATGTTCAACAAATAGATTTGCTTCAAATCATCTAAATCCCAGCGACAAATTTACTTTTTTGGTAAAAGCTGCTAAACGCCACTTGCCTTTGGCAGCAAAAGCCGCTATATCCCGAGAACCAATCAGGAGACGCTAATTAAATCATAAGTTTTCAATGTAGCAGCACGCTGATGAGCCAGCTTTTATGAGGAGACTGTTTGATTATGCTTTCGATTCCGATTTTAAAAGATGGAGTTTGATGAACAGGATGAGCCTGTCCGACTGTCAGTGAATGGCTAATGAAAACGTCCCTTAGCTCAAAACTCTGTGCATTAGTGTAGCATGCAGTCATAACGTCCGATTTACTATACATTAAACGGCATCTCTGTTTCACGAAAGACAGAGTAAAGATGCTGTTCTTTTATCACACGTAGATGCTTTGAGGATAAACAAGGGACCAAGATCTTAGGTATGGTTAGAATGAATGAATGAATGAATGACAGCTTCTAAAACTGCCTGAGAGACATCCCTTTTTACCCAGTAGGCCAACCTCGTCTTTTATTTGCTAATGTAAGCTATTTTTTAAAAAGATAAATATAATGTATAAAATTATACATAGCGCCACGGTGGCCTAGTGGGTAGCACGTTCGCCTCACAGCAAGAAGGTCGCTGGTTCGATCCCCGGCTGGGCCAGTTGGCATTTCTTTGTGGTGTTTGCATGTTCTCTCCGTGGTTGCGTGGGTTTCCTCCGGGTGCTCCGGTTTCCCCCACAGTCCAAAGACATGCGGTACAGGTGAATTGGGTAAGCTAAATTGTCCATAGTGTATGTGTGTGAATGAGAATGTATGAATGTGTTTCCCAGAGATGGGTTGTGGCTGGAAGGGCATCCGCTGTGTAAAACAAATGCCGGATAAGTTGGCGGTTCATTCCGCTGTGGCGACCCCGGATTAATAAAAGGGACTAAGCCGAAAAGAAAATGAATGAATGAATGAAAATTATACATTATTTGTATTATATTACTTATACACGTCTGATAAGCTTTAATAATGGTCAATGCACAGATATTGATGTTTCCCAATGTTTTTACACTACATTAAATCTAAATCCCAAATATCAGAAATGACAACAGATTGTGAAGATTTAATGAATGTTTTAATTTTATTGATTAATGCACTTACTTGACAGATTTCATCCATTCATTTTCCTTCTGCTTTTTCCATGGTTTATCACAGCGGAATGAACCGCCACTAACTTGACAGATTTATGTGTTTTAAGTTTTAGGTGGTTTGTGTAATGTGTTTTATGTTTGGTAAAATAATTTGTAATTGCACCTTTAGTGATTTTCAACTAATTACAGTCTTGTCCCAATGGTGGATTTAGAGGTTTTTGCAAAAAAGCACAAGTGGACTGAGCTGGTTTTGACGCAAATAAAAATCTAACTTGTTAAAAACCAAAGAATTGTCTAAAGTTACATTTTTGAAAAAAAAAAGTTTTATTTACTAGCTATCTAATAACCTTATCATTACATGTAAAATGAAACTTCTGAACCATACTATAACTCATTCATTCATTTTCTTTTCAGTTTAGTCCCTTTATTAATCTGGGGTCGTCACAGCGGAATGAACCACCAACTTATCCAGCATATGTTTTACGCAGCGGATGCCCTTCCAGCTGCAACCCATCACTGGGAAACACCCGTACACACTCATTCAGTTACATACATACACAGCACCCGGAGGAAACCTGCACGAACACAGGGAGAACATGCAAATGCCAACTGACATCAGCTGAGGCACGGACCAGCGACCTTCTTGCAGTGAGGCGATCGGTCTACCCGCTGTGCTACTGTGACGCTTAGTTAAATAACTATATAATTGTTATATATATGTGGCATGGACGACTCAGTGTGTATATGCCTAAATGTGCACACATATTGTTTAACGAACATTTAATTTAACATATATGTAATTTGCATATATAATTACATATGCAAATTACATGAACCTTTCATAATATATACACATTTATTTATTATTACATTTATTTTTATAACATTCATTTTTTTTACTATACTTGTCACAACTCATTACAATACAGAATGGCCTTCATGACGCTGCCATAACAATGCTGCAGAGGCTTGGGAAAGGCCTTTCCTCTCGGTTGCCTTAAAATGCTGCATATGCAGGCAGCTTTACAGAGTTTTGGTTCAGAGCCACGGTGACCTCACGAGAGGTCACGACTAAGGAAATAATCAAGCAGAATTTCGTGATTACGAGACTTTGACTGTCTGTAAATCACTGCTGACTTTAAAAAGCCGTCAGACCCCTGACACAAGCCTGTCGGGGATTATAATACATCCACAGCTGTCTCTCTTTCTCTCTCTCTCACTCACTGGATCGCCCTCTCTCAATTCAATTCAAACTTGCTGTATTGTCATGCCATGCATTCATGATGTTTACATTAAATAGAACATAATAAAAGAATTTACATAGTGATAAAAGCATTACCAGTATTTAACGATCAACATTTTTAGGATGCAACTATCATCCGTTTATATTCGTTTGGCTCAGACCCTTTATTCATCATGGGTCACCACAGCAGAATGAGCCACCAACTAATCCAGCATATGTTTTACACAGCAGATGCCCTTCCAGCTGCAACCCAGTACTAGGAAACATCCATACACACTCATTTATACACACACATTATGGCCAGTTTAGTTTATTTAATTCACCTACAGCGCATGTCATTGGACTTGTGAGGGAAATCCACACAAACACGGGGAGAACATGCAAACTCCACACAGAAATGCCAACTGGCACAGCCGAGACTCGAACCAGCGACCTTCTTGCTGTGAGGCGACAGTGCTAACCACTGAGCCACGATGTCACCCCAAGCAATAAAAATGTAACAAACAACATTTATTTATAACACTTCAGAATTGTATGAGGCAGTTTTTTTCAACTGATTTATTTTGGGAGTATCGTAACTAAACATTTTTTAATTTAAAATTTTAGATTTTTAACAAGAGTATTTTTGGCACTACTAAATGAAACAATAAATACTATGTTGGCATCTTTTGAATGAGATTTTTATTTTATAAATTAAGTTATTTTTTTTTAATGTTGAATCTGAACTAGCTTTATGTTCATATTTTATTTTCACCTCAGTAATTTTGTTGTGTTTTGTATTATTATTGTTTAAATATGTCTAAAGTAATTTTAAAATGCAAAATATTACAATTAGCTTAAAGGTGCAGTAGATGATCTGCCAAAAGGCTAACCGTTAGCATAATAGCTCTGAAAACATTCATTCATAAATTTTCTTTTCAGTTTAATCCCTTTATTAATCTGGGGTTGCCACAGCAGAATGAACCGCCAACTTACCCAGCACATGTTTTACGCAGCGGATGCCCTTCCAGCTGCAACCCATCTCTGGGAAACATCCATACACACTCATACACTATGGACAATTTCATTCATTCATTCATTTTCTTGTCGGCTTAGTCCCTTTATTAATCCGGGGTCGCCACAGAGGAATCAACTGCCAATTTATCCAGCATATTTTTTACACAGTGGATGCCCTTCCAGCCGTAACCCATCTCTGGGAAACATCCATACACACACATTCACACACTATGGACAATTAAGTCTACCCAATTCACCTGTATCACATGTCTTTGGACTTGTGGGGGAAACTGGAGCACCCGGAGGAAACCCACGCAACCACAGGGAGAACATGCAAACTCTACACAGAAGTGCCAACTGACCCAGCCGGGGCTCGAACCAGCGACCTTCTTGCTGTGAGGTGAACGTGCTACTCACTACGCCACTGTGGCGCCCCTTATGGACAATTTAGCCTACCCAATTCACCCAGAGGAAACCCACGCGAACGCTGGGAGAACATACAAACTCCACACAGAAATGCCAACTGAACCAGCCGTGTTTCGAACCAGTGACTGTCTTGCGGTGAGGCGAACGTGCTACTCACTACGCCACCGTGGCACCCTCAACACTTTCATATTAGTCAATTATATGACTGAAATTAATTTAAAAGCTGAATAAATATACATTTATACACGTTTACAGAAGCAACTAAATATACTCAATGATGGGATAAAAAAATCTGCAGAAATCTGCAGATTTCTGTGTGCACAAATTCCATGTGGACCTAGTAATAACTAATAAGCTAACTTAATTCTAATAAGGCTTCTAATTTTTTCCACACTCTCTCTCACAAACACACACACACTTTCTCTCAGTTCTATATTCAATTTAATTCAATTCAAATGACCTTTATTGGCATGACTTGTCAAGTATTGACAAATCATTCCACATTACATAAGCAACGAATAAAACGGTATAGTGGGATTGTATAATACACACATACTTACATACATGAGCAACAAATGATTAGAAATTCGATAAATGGTTACATGGGCATACACTAATTAGAAATTAAAAAAACCTAAAAAAAAGATAATGAAATAAAAAATGAATATAAAATGAAATGAAATACACAACTGTACATTCATTCGGGTGATTTGTAGTGATCTCTCTCTCTCTCTCCTTTCCACCCACTCAGCGCAGGTCTGGAGGTCACCAAACGGAGAAGCAAGGAGAGCGACAGCAGGCAGGAGAGGAAAAAAGTGAAAGGTATGAAGTAAAGGACGAAGAGAGTCGAAATAAGCGGCGAGTGAAGTGGAGGGTAAAAGGCTGTGGAGTGATGACTCAATTTGAATGTGTTAAACGGGGTCAGACAGGCGGTCAGGGAATAGGTGAAGGGTGATGGAGGTAGAGGAGGGAAGCGAAACCGAGAGATGGCGGAGGCAGGACGCTCCACATCACAGACAGATGCTGTGCTGGAGACTCAGAGGAGGACTGTATTTTTAGCCTCTCCCCGAGGGGTCTGAGCCTCGAGTTCTCCCCCTTCTCTCTTTCCCCGCGAGAGCCTCTCTCTCTCTCTTTCTGTCTCTCTCTGCCACTGCGCACGGGCTCCGGGTCTTCACTCTGCCCTCTACTTGCCGCTTTTTTCTGCCTTACATTCACGTGACGCAACCTCGTTTTCCAAGTTGCAAGAAACAGAAGGCAACACAAGAATGTTCCCGGTATTATGGCTGAAAATGTTTGACCAGGTGCAATTGGGGAAGTCATTAGCGACGAATACAGCGCACTAAATTAGTCAGGCTTTTCCAAACTGAGATCTCAATGCATTTTTAGGAAACATTCCCATGTTTAAAGGTACTGTATGTAAGTTTTTGAGTCTTCTAAAGCATACAAATACCATGATATGTTTGCAGATATTTAAGAAACATGCTAAGGGAATATTCTTGTTTATCTGAAAAACAATGCTAAAGTCAGATATTCTGCTCTGAAAATGTGCTTTCCGTGCTGGAATGCTGTCTTTGTTTATGTTCTTTTAACCTGCCCAATGCCAGTTTAGCCAATTATATTTCAGCACCCGTTGCCTTGATGGAAAACCGCGCATTTCATTCATTCAGAAAGGCTATGAAAGCATGCGTCCGTGACCGAAATATGACCTCCAGTGGACAGTATCAGACTCTGAAATGAGACAGATTCAGTTCAACATGAAGTTATTAATTAGCAAATAATATAACTATTATGTGGTGCAGTGGGTAACACGATCACCTCACAGCAAAATGGTTGCTGGTTCGAGCCTCGGCTGGGTCAATTGGCATTTCTGTGTGGAGTTTGCATGTTCACCCAGTGTTCACGTGGGTTTCCACTGGATGTTCCGGTTTCAAAAACATGTGGTATTGGTGAATTGGGTGAGCTAAATTGTCCGTAGTGTATGTATGTGAATGAGTGCGTATGGATGTTTCCAAGTGATGGGTTGCAGCTGGAAGGGCATTCGCTACGTAAAACATGCTGGATAAGTTGCAGCCCATTTCGCTGTGCTGACCCCTGATTAATAATGGGAATAAGCCAAATAGAAAATGAATGAATGAATGACGATAAAGATTCCACTTGAAATATATTTTAAAATGCAGTTTATTTACAAAAAAAAATAATGAATCTACAGAACAAAATATATATATATATCGACAGAGAAAAAGAATGTTTTGAGTTTAAATGCTAGGGCCCCATACTTTGGAATTGCTCAGGGCCCCCAAATTACAAAGTCCACCCGGTATATGGTTTGTGTATAGTAGGCCCAATTTACTAGAACTGCTATGTTAAGCTGCTTTGACACAATCTACATTGTAAAAGAGATATAAAAATAAAGATGAATTGAACTGAATAGAATTGAATAGGCTACATGTATATATTAGTGCTGGGGAAAGATTAATTGCATCCAAAATAAAAGTTTGATTTAACATATATGTGTGTGTGTACAGTGTGTATTTATTATGCATATAATGTATAAATACACAGATGCATGCATATATTTGAGAATTTTTTTTTTATATTTAGATATAATATATATGTATATGATAGAAAATGGGGGCGCCACGGTGGCGCGTGAGTAGCACGTTCGCCTCACAGCAAGAAGGTCGCTGGTTCGATCCCCGGTTGGGCCAGGTCCCGGTTGGGCCAGTTGGCATTTCTGTGTGGAGTTTGCATGTTCTCCCCGTGGTTGCGTGGGTTTCCTCCGGGTGCTCCGGTTTCCCCCACAGTCCAAAGACATGCGGTACAGGTGAATTGGGTAAGCTAAATTGTCCATAGTGTATGTGTGCGAATGAGAATGTATGGATGTGTTTCCCAGAGATGGGTTGTGGCTGGAAGGGCATCCGCTGCGTAAAACAAATGCCGGATAAGTTGGCGGTTCATTCCGCTGTGGCGACCCCGGATTAATAAAGGGACTAAGCCGAAAAAGAAGATGAATGAATGAATGAATGATAGAAAATGGATATAAATGTAAAAATCTATGGGAAAAAGATTTGTAGTTTTGTTTTTATGTTTGTGTGTGTGTATTACATATCATCTTTGTTCAGCACGTGTTATGTGTGTGTGTGTGTGTGTGTGTGTGTGTGTGCTAAATAGGTATGAGATATTGTATATAAACCATACATTTATGTATAGTTTAAACACAATTTCTCATTTATGTTTAGATTTAAATAAAAATACAAAACCAATAATACAAATCAAATCAATAATACAAATCAAAGTATTTAACACACACACACACACAGACACACACACATATATATATATATATATATATATATATATAT